>MU745006.1:22048-107604 GCA_026770625.1 Nicotiana glauca
TGACGCTTGGATTTTATGATCACATCATCTACGTACACCTCAATCTCTTTGTGTATCATGTCATGAAACACAGTAGTCATTGCTCTCATGTATGTTGCCCCAGCGTTCTTCAAGGCAAAAGGCATTACCCGGTAGCAATAAGTCCCCCACGGCATAATAAAAGCCGTCTTTTCCGCATCTTCTTCACCCATCAGGATCTGATGATACCCAACATAGCAATCTACAAATGACCCGATCTCCCGTCCGGCACAATTATCGATCAGGATATGAATGTTGGTTAATGGAAAGTTATCCTTTGGGCTTGACTTGTTCAGGTTGCGATAATCGACACATACCCTAATCTTCCCGTCTTTCTTCGGCACTGGCACCACATTAGCCAACCAATCAGGATATCGAGTGACCCGAATAACTTTTGCCTGCAGCTATTTGGTTACTTCTTCTTTAATCTTCACACTCATGTCTGTCTTGAACTTCCTCAATTTCTACTTGACGGGAGGGCATGCAGGGTCAGTGGGTAATTTGTGAACAACTAGATCGGTGCTTAATCCCGGCATGTCATCATACGACCACGCAAAAACATCTTTGAATTCAATGAGTGCTTTGATTAGTTCCTCCCTGATGTTCGGCTCAATGTGGATGCTGATTTTGGTTTCCCTGACATTGTCTACATCCCCCAAATTGACAGCTTCAGTGTCATTCAAATTGGGCTTGGGTTTCTCTTCGAACTGGCTTAATTCTCTGTTTATCTCTTCAAAGGCTTCATCCTCATCGTATTCCGATTCATCATCATAATCGAACTCTTGTACAATTAATTTGGAATCAGATTGATTTTTTAGACTACGTCAAAGATCCGTTGTACATGCCATGTCATTAGAATCGGTATAAAGATAACTGTTCAGAAAGAAAAAAGAAGAGAACAAAATTGTCGGTTCCAATGTTTGCAAAAAGTAGTCTACCATTTCGTTCTCCCTCATCGGAGGATCCATTCTTGCTGTTTGTTCCCTCCAGCGGAAATCAAATTCTCTAAAGCTCTCTGCGGGCTTCTTTTCCAGCTTCAACAATGACATACGATCGGGGACTATCTCAAGGTTATACTGAAAATGTCCAATGAATGCCTGTGCCAAGTCATCCCATGTAAACCATCTGCCAGGATCCTATCTCGTGTACCATTCCAGTGCGGACCCACCCAGGCTTTGACCGAAATAGGCTATCAACAATTCATCCTTCCCACCAGCTCCTCTCATTTTACTGCAGAAACTTCGGAGGTGGGCCACCGGGTCGCCATGTCCCTCGTACAAATCAAACTTGGGCATTTTGATCCCTGCGGGCAACTGGACATCCGGGAAAGGGCACAAATCTTTGTAGGAAACACTGACTTGGTTGCCTAAACCGTGCATGTTCCTGAAGGATTGCTCCAGGCTTTTGACTTTTTGAATCACTTCCTCCTGTTCCGCATTCTTAACCGGTTTCTCAGTTTCCTCCGGGATCCCAAAATGGGGTGTATATGTGTATGGCTCAGGAGCTTTAAAAGTGGGTTCAGGAGGGTAATACTGGGTGTCGTGAGCTTGGAACAGTGGCTCACTAGACGATCTTTGTAATATGGCTGGGGGAGGTTCCACAAAGACATGAACATTTGGTGGAGGAGGGTTCTGGTTGGGTGGTGGAACTTGGGGATCATAGGCATCTCTTCCCTGATAGTAGTGATGGCTTGGGAAGCTTGTTGAAGGGCCGGGGGAAGGGTATTCCGGCGTGTGTCCTGGTGGGAGAGTAGGAGTAACGGGAGGTTCGGGCCCCTTTTGTACCCTAGCCAAGGCTAGCTGCATTTCGTTCATCTCCAGTCTCATTTTTTCCATTGCCTCCCTCAACATCTGATTTGTCGTCTTTTCCGACTCAACACTATTTTCTGAGCTAGTCATGCTTTCTGGTACATGCCCTTTTGATCTTGTTTGATAATGATATGGTACCAGTACGCTCTAAGAAACTAACTGTTTGAAATTTCTGGAATAAATCAACAAACTTGTTAGTTTTCAGAGTTTAACAAACAGGCAATCGCACGTTGAGATGCAATGCACCTAGGCAGTTTAACCGTTTCTATCATGACATTCGCGTTGATTGCATGCATCATTCCGGCCTATAATAGTTGTGCCCCTCTTTAGGCGTCTCTCAAATTTTTTTTATTCTCATTTTTCTTTCTTTTCTTTTTTCCTTGTTTTTAAGGTGGTCGAATTTTATGTGGATTGCCTACGTATCATGACCCCGCATGAATCAGATCGAGCGTAGTTCTGGCCATATGAAGCACATGATAAAATATTTTTCACACAAATATACTGCTTTTATTAAACCACTTGAACAAAGTTTACAAACTTTTTTAGAAGAAAAACAAAACAAAACTTAAAGAACTGACTGACAGAGTCACCAAATTTAAAAGATTAAAAATACATCAATGCTTTGAATTTTTTTGTGGCCCGTGAGGCATCATTCGGCCTTGCCACGGGCCTTGATGTGAGATCCCTTTGCAGCCCTTTCAATTCCTCCATGATCTGGCGGACATAACCCATGACTGAAGCAAAGAGAGTAGTATGGGGCATTTCATCACATAATAGGCACCTCATGGTGATGTAGTGCCCGATCTCTTCGATCCTTCCCCTGATCCTGTCCCTTTCCACTAGCAATTGCTCTATTCGTTGATTCCGCATCCCCAGCACTCGAGTGTTGTGGAAGAATTGTTCTTGAAACTCCTGTATCTGCTTTTCCATCCGTGTCATTAAGTCATGACAACGTTTCCTATCGACTCTGAAGTATCTGGCTTGCCTGAAGAGACGTTCTTCAAGGGTGGATATTGTTTCTCTCAATATAGAGATGCTCCCTTCGTAGTCCCTCTTCATCTGCCGCAGATGCAGTTTCTGCTCTTCTGTACCCCTTGCCCATCTGGCCTTGATCCTTGTCACCCTGGCTTCAGATTCTTCCAAACCCTCTTGGCATTCGATGAGTTGCCATTTTAACTCATTTATCAAATCCTCATCAGGCCGACTCCTTGGGTGTCTGTCGGCATCCATTCTCATCTGTCGAATTTGGAATTTCAAAGCTTCATTTTCCTGGGCCAACTTCTTTTTATCCCCTTCGTCGATGGCGGCCTGCAAACTATTTTCAAACTGGAGATCCTGGGCCTGTTTTTCCAATGTCCTTATGCGGGCTTTATATTCGCATTCTTTATCCAGCCAAAGCCTCGGTTCTTGTGATGCATCCACAAACTCCTGTATGTGCGGACTTTTGGTTGGCCGTTCTGGGGCGTCTCTAACAATGTTCTTCCTTCTGTACCAGGCGAGGTAGGCTGGTGAGACTTCGCCTTCGGATATGTCATGCACCCGGGTGTTTGCCGTTAAGTACTGGCATTCATTCCATATAGAACGGACAGTTTCTTCATGAAATTGGCCATCGGTGCTGACCTCGACCGCATAAACACTAAGATCTTCATCTGGGTGTATCACCTGACACCTTCCTAACTGTCTCATCACTCGGTAAGGCGCATAAGGCTGAATACCTCGGAGTCCCATTAAGAGGAAGTAAGGACCCGTGGCAGGCATATACACAATTTCTTCCACAGGAAGCCAACCTAACGTCCAATATATTTGCATTGCAATGATGGCACGGAGATAGGATACCCAGTCTTCGAACCCTTCAGGCAACTTGATCCCTGAAATCCTTGTGTCATACTCTTCAATGCAGCCTTTGCCTGTAGATCTGTAGCTCACATACTGAGGGTGGTGACACAAATGCTCGATCATCCACATCTGCAACAATAAATTGCATCCCTCGAAAAAATCCGCCCCGGCTTTACAAGTTGTGAGAGCCCGGTACACCTCAGATACTATCATAGGGGCTAACGTGCTTTTGTTGTTGGTAATTAAGACCTTGACTGCTCCGGCACTTTCAAATCGATGTTTCTATCTTTACGGGGAAACATCACAATGCCCAAGAAGGCTACCATGAAGGCGAACCGCCTATGTTCATCCCATTTTGTCTGATTTCCTCTACTACAAACCCCGCTTTCTGGATCGTTGAATCCCCCTATATGCCCATACCTCCGGTATATGAAATGTAGAGTGGAAAAACCCCTATCCAATTCAGAGTACGGGACTCCCTTGCTTATTTTCAATAGATCCATGAACTTGTGTGAATTGACGGCTCTCAGAGCAATCAGATATTTGTGCCTTAGCCCCTCGGTAATGTCCATATAACCTGCTACCTCTTCCAAGGTTGGGGTAAGTTCAAAATCCAAGAAATGAAATACATTGTGGGACGGGTCCCAAAACATAACCAAAGCTTTTATGATGTCACATCTGGGCCTGACGTTCAACAAATTGGTAAGACCCCCCAGATGTAGTTTGATTTTATCTTGCTCCGACTTTCCCAAATCCTCCCACCATAAGTGCAATTCCAAAGGGATCTTGCTTCTAACTGCTAGTGGCAAACTTGGACCCATGCTCATTCTGCACGTTTATTAAGGGGTTTTAAGCAGAAGGTAAAACTTATTTGACTCACAACAAAACTGACAACAAGGTTTTCAAATTAAACACAACACCCGGTTTTTCGAGTACGACCTTCCAGCACTTCGGTGACGAAGGTTTTGAGGCTGTGTGGGCTTACTGGTCCAAACCTTAGAAATGACCAGAGGTGGTTGTTTAAGCAAATTCAGCCTTCCGCCGTCCCTTTCGGGAACATTCGGCTATTTTGACAAAACGGCATCGCCCGACTTATTGATGAAAAATTAAAATTTGACATTTTTTTTTGATGACTTTCGTAAAATGGGAAGTTGGACCCGACGAGGGTTGCCTACGTATCCCACACCCTGTGAGAATCAAACCAGCGTAGTTCGCCCAAATAAAACAAACTACATTTGAAAACGAAACACATTTTTTTCTCTCTCTCAAATAATTGGCAACTAAAACGAATTATTATTTTTTTATTTTCAAACACAAACTATTTTTTGAAAACCAAATCATATTTTTTTTATTGGCAAATGAAGTAGAATATTTTTTTTTAAAACATTTTTTTTCTAGTGGAAAATAAACAAACTATTTTAAACTATAAAAACTTTTTCTTCTATTGTTTTTTTTTCTTCAAATAAGTTAAACTAAAAAAAACACATTTTCCTTTTCGTTTCCTCAGAGTTTCGACACTAATTGGATATTGGTTTTATTTTTCTAAAAAAATAGTTTATCTTCCTACACTGCTATTTTTTTTTCACAATTTCCCAGTATCCCGATTTTCAGAAGCTGGTCAGCATGCAAGTCTGAAGCAAATAAATGCGTAAAACAAACAGGATGCAGATAAGCGTTCCTACTAGGGATCCGGCATGAAGTCAAGTTATTCTAAGTTTTAACCTGGGTTTATTGTTCTAGACATGGCTTACCCGAGCGGACAACTCAAGCCGAGGATGGGAACTGCGTACCGGTAACCAAAAGATCATCCGGTTTTGCAACTCCTCCGAATCCTCGTTCTATTTTGGGATATGACACTAACAGAAAGAAGTCACGACCAGCGTGCACTCCTCAGAGGTGAGAAGAGAAGGGTTTCGGCATAGTTTTATATGTACAGTTCAAATAATATCAAAGCGGTAAAACATTTAGCACGTATAACATGAAACATGTAGAAAATCAGATAATATACACTCCAAATACAACAAATATACCAAGCTCGAATTCTTGAACCCTGAACCAAAGTTCTGGGTTAAGTTTTCCCCAGCAGAGTCGCTAGAGCTGTCACACCTCCTTTTGGCGCTACCGCACCCCACGAAGGGCGTGGTACAGGGAGTTTTTCCAATTAAAGGACAATCGAAACGTGATTTATTATTAAGATTCAGAGTCGTCACTTGGGAGATTAATGGTGTCCCAAGTCATCGGTTGAATCCCAAATCGAGGAAAAGATTGACTCTATATTACAGTCTGCGCACCAGAAACCCGGATAAGGAATTCTATTAGCCCGGGAGAAGGTGTTAGGCATTCTCGAGTTCCGTGGTTCTAGCACGGTCGCTCAACTATTATATTCGGCTTAATTATCTGATTTTAAAACATTTGAACCTATTTGCAAATTTTAACCTTTAAACGCTTTTGATATTATTATTATTATTTTAACAAAGAATTGCAACGTTGTGAAAACGTATCTCGAACCACGTCACATTAATGTACCTGTGGTTATCGACACATTTCGACTCCGTTGAGATTTGGATTTGGGTCACATAAATGTGCACCCAAGTTTAAGAAAGTAAATTATTAAACACACGCCTAAAGAGACTAACGCGTTATTATTTTGGGGAAGGCCGTGAAGTTCGCTAAACGGCATGTCCCGAAATCTAAGTATTTATTATATCCATTTAATGAGGGCCCCGCAGTCGTATATTTGATTCGGCGAGGCTCGTCTCATTTTTATTATTAAAGGCCAAACTAGAGTATCTAAATTTTTTGTCTTATCTCTAAAGGTTAATAAATCCATGAATATAAATTCAAGTCTCGAATTCAAGTCCGGATCCAAACAAAAGGAATAAACCTTTTAGCTTGAACCCGTTATTTAATTCAAAAAAAAAAACTTGATTTCATATTTATGGATTTAATTTCCCATGTTCCTAATTATCTTATTATTATTATTTAAAATTTACTATATTTGGGCCCTTAATTTTAATTCTAACTACAGCAAAGCATTTGGGCCTGAAATCCTTTAGTTTAAGTGCACAAAGACTATTGTGTTTCCCAGGTAATGCGAGTCCAAACTTAACCATATAGGCCAAGTATATACTGAGCCTGCGACTGAAAGATCCAGGCTACATTTTTTAACCCAAATTTATTCTAAGGCTTTTATTTTGGTTTAGTAATGAAGAATAACCTAACATAATATGATTGGTTAAGCCCAAACTCATATTGATTTTTGATAATTCATCTCTTACAACTCAAACTAGTTAGAAATTCAGCTACTTACGAAAAGCATTGTATTAATGATATCAACAATTAGGCAAAGACCCATATGACAATTATCTCCAGATATTCTACCGTTTTTGCAATCAAACTTAAACTAGTCTAATGCTAGGACTACTAACATCCACAAATACACGGTTACAATATATGCTGAGTTATCACAAACTGAAAGTCCATAAAAACCCACTAAGCTTGATTATACTAATTCACTTGAAGAACTGGATTGTCAATGATCCATTAAACTGGTTCGTGGTCATTTTTTAAAAATACCTATGCACAATGTACAATTCAAACGGATCCATTCTAATAGTTTACTTCGAGTGACACAGATCCAATCAGTCCTAAAGCAATCCTAATTACTACTTTTATTAAATGCACAAAGCAAAACTTGATAGAATTCAATTAAGCGTACATTCCATAGTCCATGGTTTACTTCAATCCCAGTACACATTCAGATTATCACAGTCCAGCTATACAAATGATATAAAATATTAAGTAAGCAAATTATTTATACATCAAAACTAGCCAGAGGTGAAACTGATAGCATTCCTTCCTGTATTTGTCCAATTGAAACTACATCCACTCTTCACAGCATATAGGAGATAAAAATAGTACCTAGAATTCAATGTTTATAAGAAGAAAAAGAAGAAGAAATCAGCAAGCAATTCCACACAGCAATTACAGCCAGCAACAGGTAGGAATTGCTTGGACCCAAATTCACTTCTCCAAAACCCAGGAAAACAACTCAGAAATGCAATAGCAACCAATTAGAAACAGTAACTAGTACTATTGCTGATTTTCAGCAGTAAAAGAAAACAAATTATTTCAGTTTTTTTTTCTTTCAATCTTTCTCTTCTTTTTTGAATGTCCGAATGTCCCTTCTAATTCTGATTTCCAGCCTTTAATAAGCATACACATTTAGTGTATTTACCACTAACAACTTAGCTTTTCAATTTTTAATTACTCCCATTGTCCTAATACTTATATTTTAACTATTAATGTCTATTTTAATCCCTAAAATTCAGTAATAAGTGCACTTCCCACTATGTTTTGTTTCCATTTAGCTAATAGCAGCCTTTAGTTAATTGCAGGGTAATTTAATTCCCAAACTACCCCTTAAACTGCTAAAATCTACTGCCCCTAATCCCCTATAATCTGTACCTTACTAGCTAAAGACAAATTCAATCAAACAATTAACCCTAGCTAAATCTTAATTATATACTAAACTGAGTCTATAACAACTATAAACAATACAACTTATCAAGCTCAATTATTTGTCCATCTTAACTGACTGCTAACAAGCATATCAAAACTAAATTCAATACAGACACACATTAATTCAGGCTTGCATTTAGATTGGACCAAATAGTATTCAAATCAGAACCAATGATTCAAAGCAACATGCATTGGATTACTAAGGTCAGATTGATGACATAGATACAAGGAATAAGCTAACACAATTCCAAGTTAAACCTATACAAAAATGTAGGATCATTGTCAGTATATTGGCAATGAGTCCTGAAGATAAGTGCCTAAGGATCAGTACTTACGACATTCGATATCAAACCATTTGACGAAAACTACTAGACTACAAACAAGAATGAATTAATCGACGAAACTATTTATAACATATGTCATTAGTTTACAAAAGAAAATCGACCAAGTAAAATGGTCGGATGTAGAAGGAAGAGAATAATGGATAAAAGATGAACTACAACGAAACTTAATCAGACATGCATTAATAACAACAAAAGGAAGAAAAAAAAACAAAGAAGCAGAGATACCTCGAAAATCTTAGACCAAATTTCATTCCATATGCTTCTTCAAAATTGGTTCCCAGTTAGTATTACATGTCTATTTCGTCAGAAATAGGCTTATAATACTAACTAGAAACCATTCGATCTTGATAACTTCAAAACAGTATGTCTCGCTGAACCCTTCATCATTCGAAGAGTTTTACTCGGATTCGAGTCAAGTTGGTTAAGGATTAGGAGTAAGGAGGTAAATGGGACTATTGGGTGTGACTCTGAGAGGGTTTGGTGATAGTGCCGCCACCAGGGATTTTAGGGCGGCGCTAGGGTTCTTGGCTTTGATTCGTTATTCGATGAATTCTAGGTTGATTCGAGGGGAACTAATGTTATTAAGGCGGTGAGGGAGGTCCAGGGGTGGCATGGTGTTGATTTGGTGGCCATTAGACAAACTTGGGTTGGGGACTGATTCTTCGATTGGATATTCGAAGAGTCTAGTTGGAATTCGAAGGAAGCTGATAGGATGGTTGGAATGGGGAGGTTGTGGGAGTTCAATGGTGTAAATATGAGGGTCATTGGACCACCGGAACCGCCGTGAGGCGATTTCCGGTGGGTGGTTGACGGTGGCCTACTGCGATGTTACAGGGGACTCGTTTGAGTCTCTGAGAGAGACGAAGGGTGGGGTTTGGCTATAGGGGATGGGGTTTATTTTGGGAATATATACCAGCTGGGGGATTTGATCCAGGCCGTTGGATCAATTAAGATCGACGGCTTGGATCAAACTTCTTAATGAAACGGGGACGTTTGAGTAGGCTTGAGACCGGGTGGATTTTTTTGTGTGGATATGGGTCAAGGTATAGGGGCGATCGACGACCGTTGGATCAAATGGAATGAATGGCTTGGATCAACATACCTGAAACGACGTCGTTTTAATGAAGTCGGGGATAGACTGAACCGTTTGATCTAATGAAATCAACGGTCCAGATCCAGTGTGACTAAAACGACGTCGTTTAGACGTCTGTGAAGCTTGGTCAATTGGACCGGGTTAAGAGGGTATTTTTGGGCTTGGATTTGATCAATTTTTAATGGCCCAGTCCGATTTCTTCCTATTTTTGTTCTTCTCCTCATTTTCTCTAATTAATAAGACCAAAATTCTAACTTAATAAAAATCAAAATTAATTAAAATGCTAATTAATTCCTAATAATTATTATCACACAATATTAAACACCAATTAAAAGTAAGCTCACACAATTTAAACCTTAAATGCCAAAAATGCAAAGTACATTATTTTTTAATTTTTTATTTTTGTAAAGCACACTTAATTACTCACAATTGTAGAATTAAATCCTAAATGCAAAATACGACATATTTTTGTATTTTCATTAATTTAAACACACATAATCACGCACATACAAACGCAAGCAATTACCAAAAAATATCACGAAAAACTCACAAAATGCACACAATAAAACAGATAATTTTTGTTTTGATTTTGTGGGATTAATTCATGTGGGGCAAAAATCACGTGCTCATATTTATCCTCATCGTTGCTAGCAAAGAAGGCCTTGGTCGACCGGCGTTGGATCTTGATCAACCCTCGAAAAAGCTGAGGCCAATACAATGGGATAAGATGACTGAGGGTGAACTCTAGTCCTTCGGCCTTGCTGGAGAAATATCGGATCATGATCACTATGCGCCAGAAAGAAGAGTGGATCTGACCGACTGTGACCCGATACCTCTTGCAGAAGTCGATCATGATTGGATCGATGAGACCCAGCGTGAAGGGGTAAGTGTAAACACTTAGGAACCCCTCCACATGAGTGGTGATACTCTTCTTGGGGGTGGGGATCTTTTGCACGACCTAATCCCCCTAGCCACAATCCTTCTTCATGACCTCGAGGTGTTTATCCATTATCGAGCAAATATACCTCGATACATGCTCACATCGACCAGGGATCACGAGTGGGTTTTCAATTTTTAAGTCTTTCTTTATGATACCGGGGCCGAGAATAATCTCGTGAAGGGCCGGCGCTTTATTGCCGGCCGACCGGGAAGAGTAGGAGGAAGCTTTCTCTTTTTAAGGAACTGTTTTATAGGTTTTCGCCATTGATTTAGGTTAAAAGAAGCGGAGTTTGATACTCGGCACTAAAAGGGCAGAAGTAGCAGGTGGTGAGAGAGAGAGAGAGATGGGGAGGGGGAGAGGTATCACAGAAGTTAGGAGGTGGTTTAAAGATGGAAGTAAAGTTCCCAATTCGAATAATGGGCCTTGTATTTATAGCGAACAACGACAGTTCGACGGCATTAATGGCCGACCGCCACTTGCAAGCATTTAATGTTTTGGAGAAACGAACCGACGGGACATTTCAGTCACGGGGATGACGCCATCATTAGGGGCTCCGGAAATTAGGGCTCAAATATTTTCTTATCATCTTATTATAAGAAGCGCGATGACTATCTGTATACGGTCGAAATTAGGTATGCCTGATTTCGTAGGCTCGGGGAGTTGCTTCGAGAAAAAGCTCAAAACGGACCTGGTTCGAGCTCGATGGTGGAGTATAGAACTTGAAGACCGAAGTGCACGATGAAGGCTAAGGCCGAATATGACCAACCTCGAGATAATACCGTTATGGTTTATTAACATAAATAGCGAGATTCCCGCAACGACCTGAAGATCCCGGCATAAATTCTGGAACGAATTTGTACTTGGCGGTTAGAGAGCTGTATAATAAGATTCCATACTCTAATTAGAAGTGTACCTTATTTAGGATTCCCTTACTATATAGAGGGGATCCCAATCATTTGTAAGACACGATTCATTGACAAAGGAATATACATTTCTCACATTCTTGCTTATTGTTCATTAGAATTGCCTTATTATTTCATTGTTCTTACTAACCTACCTCGAGGTCACATTAACTCGAGGTTAAGACTTGGCTTGCACACTGGTTTGATTTACTTTACTTCTTTAATTTGTATATTTAACTCCTTGTTTATCAATTGGTATTGGATCAAATCACATATCTCTAAAATTACAATATAAATTTAATTGTTACTCGAATTTTAGGGTAAACAATATTATTTTTGATATCTCAATTCACTAAGATACAATAATATCTTAATTCACCAAAATTAAGTGAATCACACATTACAGTTCTTAGGTAGTTACACTACACCAAGCAGTGTAACTTGTAGCATAACAAACTATTAAAATTGTATCTTATTATAGTAGATCTAAAAAACTAGAATCAAAGAAAAAATTGAAATCAAAGAAGTATCACAGTTATACTCTAAAAAAAAAATGCAAGATCTAACACCTGCGATAACTATGCACGGTCCAATTCCCTTGGTCATAACTTGAGATTGGGAATGTTTGAGGAACATTTAGGTGTAGTTTAGTATCCTTAGCATTCACATCAATAATAATTTTTAAAAATAATGAATCAAGATGCGACTAAAATAAAAGTGATTTGGGAGATGTTGTGTCACCTGACTAACTAAGGAATAATTATTCAAAGTTTGTTGATGGTAGGGATAAATTTGGCCGGATAATATAATATTAGAGATAAATTTGACCGAATAATATAACGTAGGTTAATATAGACAATATTGAAAAGTAAAATGATAATCTAGTCCTTTCTCGAATATTTATTCTATCTATGTGTTATCTTTATCTTCAAGAATAATTAAGGGTAAAGTGAGAAACAAATAATTAATTTTGTCTTGAATTTTTAAAATAATTAATTTGAAACATTTACTCCCTCCGTCACTTTACTTGTCCACTTTGAACTTTTCACGTTCTTTAAGAAATACTTAATAATTATATTGTGTATTTTACCACATAACCCCTAATAATGATAACATTTAAAAAAGTCTTGAAAAATAATTTTGAAAATAAGTAATTAATGATAAGAGTAAAATAAAAAAAAATTATTTTTTTTTAAATTTAATATAGCGAATAAAATAAAAATATATATTTAATACAGTAAACAAATAAATTTAAGACAGGAGAGTAATATTTTGACGTTACTTTGGTTGCGGACTGAGGACTCCATATAATGCAACACATTTCATAAATTGTTTGAATATGCGGGACAGATATTCAAACAAATCTGGACCATTTATTACTGAATGGGAAACGTGTAATAAATTGAATAGCCAATTTGGAGAAACTGGAAATATTAGTTACGGGAAGAGTAGCAAAATCCGAGATATTCCATCTCCTCATCACTAAAAGCCAAACTACGACATTAGTGGTAGTAAAAAAACATACTGAGGGCACCCTCGATCATATCGAACGATCGGAAAGGCTTGTCATTAATACCACTGGCTCCCTTTCGTCCCATTGTTTTCTCACGTGCTCATCATTTCTTAAATTCTAGTCCTCCGTCTCATTTTCGGGCGAACTTATCTTTTTTTTCGTTCAAAAAAAAAATCTCTTTTAAATTTAGAAATAATCTTAAATTTATAATTTTATCGTTAATATTTTAGATCCCTTTTTAATTTATTTAACATTACAAATTTTAAAAACCTTTATTTTTTCTTAAATTTTATACTTTATTCATTAATTATTATCATCTTCCTAGTTCCCCTGCACTTAATTAGAAAAAACAAGAACATAGGAAAAATAAGATACCCAGCAATCCAGATCCAACTCAAACTCTCCTGTATTTAAAGAAAAAAAGAACAAATAAATATAAAAAAACAGCTGTGCACGTCAGTAGACTGAATCTACATCTCTATAGATAGAGAGAGGCAAAGGAGTGAAAGGACTCTTAACAGAAGTGCGCCTCCATTATGACTATGAGCCTCTCTTAATCTTTTGATTCTTCATTCATGTCTCTGCTTCATCTTTAAACTTGTTCTTCTTCTTCTTCTTCTTTAATTTTCTTCTGCACACACTCTCTCTGTTTTTTGACAGCTTTGGAATCTCAGATCTTTATATTCGGCAATGTGATTCACTCTTTTTTTTTTTAATGTCAAATCATTTGAATTCCAAATAAAGTCTCCGTCTTTTTCTTTAAATTGCAGGTTTTATTTATTGAATAAGCCATAGCAATGGAGTTAGGGGATAACAGGATTTTGAACGTAGGGTTGCTGCTAGTAGCGACCCTAGTGGTAGCCAAACTCATATCAGTATTAATTATGCCCAGATCTAAGAAGCGGCTGCCTCCAGTGATCAAATCCTGGCCAATTCTCGGTGGGTTGCTTCGATTCCTCAAAGGCCCAGTGGTTATGCTGCGGGAGGAGTACCCTAAGCTTGGTAGTGTGTTCACTCTGAATCTGCTGAACAAGAACATCACTTTCTTCATCGGCCCAGAAGTCTCGGCCCATTTCTTTAAGGCTCCAGAAACCGATCTCAGCCAGCAAGAGGTTTATCAGTTCAATGTGCCTACTTTTGGCCCTGGTGTGGTTTTTGATGTTGATTATACTATTAGGCAAGAACAATTCAGGTTCTTCACTGAGGCTCTGAGGGTAAATAAGTTGAAGGGATATGTGGATCAGATGGTCATGGAAGCTGAGGTACTTAAAAAGAATTTCTCTCTAATTTGGTCATGTTTATTGTATATACTACTAATTGGACTTTGCGTGCCTATTTTATCTGAAAATAGTGAACAGAGTTTTAAAAGGGACAATATCTATGTGCTCTAATTGTGCTTCTGAAGATGAGTTGACTCGTGTGACTGTAATTCAACAAGAAAAAATTATATTGGTAGCATTATGGAGGATAATGTCCTTGGATCTCTGAAATTCTCTTATGATCTTGGATCTTTATTTCTTTCCCACCCTTTTAACTTCTATTGTTTTTCTTGTGATTGGTTTTAGTTTGCTATCACTGGTTTTATGATAATCCCCTACTAGATCCTTGGCCTAGTAAGAAATCATGATGCATTTGCTTACTGTAGCTAAGATCGTGATGCCGACTTTTTCAGTAGACCATACTGCAAGATCTTAAGGCTCAGTATTGTCGTGCAATTAATATGTTCCTTTCATTTGTGTGACCGCAAATTTTGCCCTTCAGTTGGGGAAGAGGTGTGGATATTTGTTTATATGAACTAGCATTTGCACCACATTTTAGTGTGTGTTAGCCCTTTTGGACCCGGGGTGGTGGAGGTGGTTCAATTAATTATGCATGCACTATTAAATGGAGGAAAAGTATGGCAGAATGATTTTGTACTGTTTGAACTTTGCACAAGTGTAGCTTGATTAATCTGGTTTGTTGTTCTTCCTTCTTCTTGTGCATGGCAAATGCAGGAGTACTTCTCAAAATGGGGTGATAGTGGTGAAGTGGACTTGAAGTATGAACTGGAGCATCTTATCATACTGACAGCTAGTAGATGTCTGTTGGGAGAAGAGGTTCGCAATAAACTCTTTGATGATGTCTCTGCTCTCTTCCATGACCTGGACAATGGGATGCTCCCTATCAGTGTAATCTTTCCCTACCTTCCCATTCCAGCCCATCGCCGTCGTGACAATGCCCGCAAGAAGCTCGTGCAAATTTTTGCAAACATCATAGATTCTCGAAAACGTACAGGCAAGGCAGAGTCTGATATGTTACAATGCTTCATTGACTCCAAGTACAAAGATGGACGGGCAACAACCGAGTCTGAGATCACAGGGCTTCTGATTGCTGCTCTTTTCGCTGGGCAACACACCAGTTCCATCACCTCCACTTGGACAGGGGCATACCTCCTTTGCAACAACAAGTACATGTCTGCCGTCGTAGATGAACAGAAGAATCTGATGAAGAAACATGGGAATAAGGTTGATCATGACATCCTTTCCGAGATGGAAGTCCTCTACAGATGCATAAAGGAAGCCCTAAGACTCCATCCTCCACTGATAATGCTTCTACGTAGTTCGCATAGTGATTTCACTGTTAAAACCAGGGAAGGGAAAGAGTATGACATTCCTAAGGGCCATATTGTTGCGACATCACCTGCTTTTGCAAACAGGCTGCCACATGTCTACAAGAACCCAGATACCTATGACCCTGATAGGTTTACTCCTGGTCGAGATGAAGACAAGGTAGCGGGAGCGTTCTCGTATATTTCATTTGGTGGAGGCAGGCATGGTTGTCTTGGGGAACCATTTGCTTATCTGCAGATAAAAGCAATATGGAGTCACTTGCTGAGAAATTTTGAGTTCGAATTGATCTCGCCTTTCCCTGAAATTGACTGGAATGCAATGGTTGTTGGTGTCAAAGGCAAAGTAATGGTGAAGTACAAGCGCCGAAAGCTCTCCACTGAATAAGCAGATAACATCTGCAATTAATGTAGCAATCATTTATGTTGGTTGGTTAGCTTTAATTCTGTCTGATGTTTGACTTCTTTGTTGATGTTGGTCCTCTACCTACTCCTATTTTGAAAAAGGCTTCAACCTGTTTCTCTTGAAGATTGCAATGACGACTGTTAAGTTATTAGAGTATGGATTCTAAACATTGTCATTTAGTTAGCTTGTCTTTTCTTCCATTAGCTTTTGCGGGAAGATCTGGATTTATCAGAAGTTAATTCAGCCTTTGCCCTTCTGAAGAGGTTTAAGTATGCGTTAGTATGCACTCCACAATACATAGTTTGTGTGCAGTGCAGGTTTAATTTTTATGTTCAAAGCGATAGTTTAACGATGGCCAGTGGTTTTATCGTAACCCACAAGAGAAGCACCTTACGATTTCTTTCTCAAGGCAAGTTAAAAAACAATAAAAAGATCTTCCTAAGTTGTCCTTTTGGTGCATCATATGTATGTTTTTAGTATGAAGTTGTCTTATAAGAAGGTAACTTCCTAATAAAGTTAGAATTTATTACTGAGAAGATGAAAGTTTACTTAAATGAAACCTTGAGAAGATGAAATATAACCTTTTCGATAGTAACAAGACATGTTTAGGAAGACCACCTATTGCCCTTTGCAACACCAAAATTTAAAACTTTGATGGTGAATTCTTGTTCTTTGAGGGTACATACTTGTAATACTAAAATAAGCATTAAAAGATAGATTACATATTTGTATTTGGTTGCTTCTTGGAGTTTTTGTTTCTTTCAGTTAGTGATACGACCACGTCCTCAGTTGGCAAACTCATAGCCATAGCTTCGCCTGTCTGCTTGAATAATTTACCTTGCCATACGATCCGTTCTTCTGGGAAGAGTGCATGTTCTAGAAAAATTACTTAAGGCAAGACAAAAACTAAAGAACAACCAGCAATCATGATAAACGGGGCGGCTTCGTCGACAATGGAATATTCTCTTTAACCAGCCTTTAACCAAGTGTACCATTCAACATTCTTTAAGTATGGATTTGTCGACAATGAAATTTTCTCTTTGATATCTTATCACAAAAACTAGCCGCTCCGTCCTTGGTGGTCGACCTAGACCATCGTTAACTGCCCATTCTACGAGTCTCACCGTTTACTAGTAGACCTCGGTCGCATCATTTTCCTTAATTTCTCATTATGCTAAATTCCCTTAGGGCAAATTTTGACAGACTCTTCTAAAAATTAGAGCTAGCAGACAGTTTTCTGGGATGTTTCTCACGTTCACTTGGATCCAACCAATTGAGAATATGCCATTATCGACATTCCAGTGAATGTATGGTCCGGCATTACGTCTTTGTTTTTTAAAGACAAACTTTCAAAATGTTTTGGTATTTAATTATTGAGGTCCCGAGGTCGTACTATGTATGATGTTTCACATACTAATTACAATCTATGTTCCCACCCTATAAGGGATTAGCTTGCTTATATTTCAAAACTAATTACTACTGATTGATCAAGTCTTTATATATGTCAAACTTGAGTGGCAAACTGTTGTGACAAGTTTACCATGATTGCTGGTTGTTCTTTAGTTTTTGTCTTGCTGTAATTTTTTCAGAACATTCACTCTTCCCAGAAGAACGGATCGTATGGCAAGGTAAATTATTCTCTTTGTCGACAAAATAGCGGGTGCCTCGAAACTCTTGCCAAAAAGAGATGCTAGTCGGTTTGTTGAACAACCATATAGTGATGAAGTCACCCCGCATGCCATATAAAGACCTTCAAAATGCCTCCATATCTGAAAATATATGATGGTACGATCGATCCCGAAGATCATGTGACTCACTATGTCACCGCCGTAAAAGGCAATGACCTCGCCAAGGAACAAGTATCCTCCATCTTGTTGAAAAAGTTCGGCAAGAACCTTAACGGAGGAGCATTAACTTGGTATTCACGTTTGCCCGTATGTCCCATCGAAACATACGAAGAGATGGCCGAAAAGTTTGTAATGGCCTATGCTGGGGCCGAAAAGTTTGTAATGGCCGAAAAGGCGGAGGCAAGAGTGAACGATTTATTCTCTATTAAATGATCGCCCAGAGAGGGATTGAGGGACTTCCTCACTCAATTCAACCGAGTAAGGATGACCTTATCGAATGTATCGGAAGGAATGGCCGTAGCAGCTTTTCAAAATGGGCTGAGCAGGAATGGCTTAAGGGCAACCAGAAAGTTATTAAGTCAGCTTATGAACTATCGTCCAACCATTTGGGATGAAATACATAACGCCTACTGTGCCGAGGTTCGTGCAGACGAGGGTGACCTAAACGGGCCAACTCATCAGTTGACCTTGGTACAGGCCAAATCCAGGAATGATTGAAGAAACAATGTCAGAAGATATGTCGCAGCTCCATGACCGAATCGAGAATGGCACCAGTCGTACAATAGAAGCGTCATCATTCCCCCCTCCCGTCATGAAGAGGGCCCACCCAGACCAAGGACATGGACTCACCGGAATGAGAGAGGTATGCCCCCTTTGTTATTCGTTCACAGTTTTTGTGTGTCACTCTCTGAAATAGTCTACGCATTGGAAAAGCTCGAACCAAAAGTCAAGTGGCCATAAAAGATGAGGTCAGGTCCAAGCACCAGAAAGTCAGACGCCCTCTACAACTTCCACCAAGAGCAAGGTCACAAAACTGAGGACTGCATCTCCCTGAGGCAGGAGGTCGTAAACATGCTTCGTCAAGGATACCTCAAATAATTGATGAGCAACCGAGGGAGGACCAACTTTGCCTAAGGACGTGAACAACACCAGGGACGGCCGAAACCACCCTTACTGACCCGCACCATTCAAATGATCATCGGGGTGGCGACAACGCTTCAATCAATAGTGTAAAGTTCACCACAGCCCACAAGATCAAATGGTCGATCACTCTCGAACGATATGACGAACTCGAAGAAAGTATCATCTTCGATAAGTCGGATACCCACGGTTTGGTTTTCCCTCATTGTGACGCCCTTGTTATCATTTTACAAATATTAGATATAGATATGAGACACATTTTGGTAGACGATGGAAACGGTGCGTGCATTATCCACCCTCAAGTACTTGTACAAATGAAACTCGAGGATAAGGTAGTGCCGCGTTGCATCATGTTAACAGGTTTTAACAATGCAGTTGAACGGACATCTGGAGAAATCACACTCCCCATCTTGGCCGGCGGTGTCACTCTGGATACCTCATTCCACATCATGGATAAGGAAACGACGTACAATGCCATAGCATGCCAACCCTGGATACACGCCATGAGGGCCATCCCCTTCAGCTTTTTCCAAGTTATCAAATTCCCAACCCCATGGGGAATATTTAGCATACGAGGAGAACAACACACATCTTGATAATGCTACCGCATCGCCCTAGATTGTACGATCACCCATCAAATGAAGGGCAAAGCAATTAACAAGGCCGAGGTCGAGCTGCAATGAAAGAGAAGGCGTCATCAGAGATCCTGAAACAGTAGAAGCCGTAGAATCAACCATAGAAGACCTCGACCCCGTCCAACTTAATGACAACAACCACAGTAAGAAAGCCTACATCGGCTACAAGCTTCAAGAACTAGGTAAATACCGTCAATTTCAAACTGCTAACGCAAACTTGTTTGCCTTTTGCCATGCAGATATGCCAGGTATCCTGAAGGAGATCGTTACACACAATTTAAACGTTGACCCATTACACCCCCTGGTGAGACAGGTTAGGTGAAAGTTTAATTCCTCAATAAATGATGCAGTATGCGAGGAGGTCAAAAATTACGGGAAAATGGCTCAATCAGAAAGTCAAAATACCCTCAATGGGTCGCCAATGCGGTCATGGTGAAAAGAAAAATGGGAAGTGGCGAATGTGCATAGACTTTACAGATTTAAATAAAGCATGCCCCAAAGATTCATTCCCATTACCTCATATCGACCAACTCATTGATGTAATGGCCGGGCATGAATTGCTAAGTTTCTTAGACACCTACTCAGGCTACAATCAGATCCTCATGGAAGAGGAAGATCAGGAGAAAACCACCCGCATCACCCATCAAGGAACGTACTGCTACAGAGTTATGCCTTTTGGATTGAAAAACGCATAGGTAACATACCAAAGGTTGGTGACAAAATGTTCAAGGATCAACTCGGCAAGACTATGGAATTCTACATAGACGACATGCTGGTCAAATCCAAAAGGAGAGAAGATCACATAGACCACTTGAAAGAATCCTTCGACATACTCATGCGATACAGAATGAAACTAAACCTCGAAAAGTGTGCATTTGGCGTGACCTCTGGAAATTTCTTGGTTTTCCTAGTGTCATAACGAGGCATTGAGGTCAACTCCAACAAAATAAATGCCATAGAAGGAATACCAGAACAATTAACCACCAAAAAATAGGTTACTTGTCATCACCACCGCTACTTTCCAAATCAGAACCTGGGGAGCATTTCCTCGTCTGCCTTGCCGTATCCAAAGTAGAAATGAGTGCGGTCCTGGACCGAGACGATAAAGGTATGCAATCTCCTATCTACTACATCAACAAATCATGAGTCAACGCCGAGAATAGGCACCCCCACCTCGAAAAATTGGCCCTGGCCTTGGTCGTAGCTTCACGAAAGCTGAGACCCTGCTTTCACTACTACCTTATCTCGGTAGTCACAATTTCCTTGAGGAGCATTCTGCATAAGACCGAGCTATCGGGCAAGCTGGCAAAATAGGACATAGAATTTATCGAGCATGATATCACATATCAACGGTGAACGGCGATAAAGTTGCAAGTCCTTGGCAACTTCATCGCCGACTTTAGCGCAAAAATAATGGTCGAAGTCGAAAAAGAAGCCACCCGTGCTTATCTACAAATACAAGATCTGTGGATTTTGTACACCGACAGCATTTCTTACACATCAGGGTCTGGACTGGGACTCGTACTCGAAGTCCCAACAGGTGAAGTGATTTGCCAGTCCATAAGGTATCCAGACATGACTAACAATGAGGCCTAGTATGAGGCCGTGATTGCGGGATTAAGGCTAGCACTAAAATACGAGGCGAGACGGGTCAGACTACGCTGCGATTCTCAACTCGTCGTCAACCAATTCACAAGGACTTTCCAGACCAAAGAGCAAATGTTACAAAAATACCAGGCCGAGATCTGTAAACTCCTGCCCGAGTTTGATGAATGTCGGCTCGACCAGATTCCTCGAGCACAAAACATCGAAGCAGACGACCTTGCCAAATTAGCAACAACTACCAAAACATCACCAAAGAAAGAAACATGGTCACCCTCCTCCACTCATCGATAGATCAAATCGAGGTAAGGACCATAAATCTAACTTGGGACTGACGCAACCATATTGTTACATACTTGCAGGTTGGTGTACTCCCAGATGATGAAAAAGAAGCCAAGACACTTGGATGCAAGAAACCAGTTACAATATCATTCATAACGACCTATATAAAAAGACATATGGTGGCCCCTTAGCAAAATGCTTCGGGCCAAATCAGACACGGTGCATCCTTGAAGAAGTCCACGAGGGACACTATGGATCTCATTTCGGTAATCGAGCTCTAGTAAGATATCTTATACGGGTAGGATACTATTGGCCCACCATGAAAAAAAGGTCGCAGTTTTCGTTAAAAATGCGAGCAATGCCAAAAATATGCCTCAATTCTCCACCAAACTAGCGAGAATCTCCACTCAGTCACTTCCCCTTAGCCGTTCATCAAATGGGGAATGTACATCGTTGCCCCCTCCCTCCCTCCCCCCTACGGGGCGAGGTAATGTACAATTCCTTTTGGTTTTAACTGACTATTCTTCTAAATGGGTGGAAGCAGGAGCATTCGCCCAAATTCGCGAATAGTAAGTAATATCATTTATATGGAAAAACATTTTGTGCCATTTCGGCCTCTCCAAAGAGATCAGTTGCGACAACGAACCTCAATTTACAGGAAAAAATACAGCCAAATTCGGTGTCGGAGAGCCTAGTTTGAGATATTCCCATGAAAGCGGGTCGAGGAGTGACGAAAGCAGAAGGCAAGAGCTCGACGAAGCCGAAGAATGGGGAGATATGTCCTATATAAGAATGATCGCCAAAAAACAATAGGCAGAACACTATTATAACAAAAAGGCCAAGATCAGAACCACTCAAAGTCGGGGGCTACATGCTCAAAGCCGAAACACAAACAAGCAAAGATCCGCGGGAAGGCAAACTAGGAACAAATTGGGATGGTCCATACAAAATCACGGCAACAACAAATAAAGGGTCTTTCCAACTAGAAATCATGAAAGGAAAACTACTACCAAACAACTGGAACATCACCCACCTCAAGTACTTCAACTTCTACGAAAAAACGTTCTCCAAGTTGTACTCTTTTTTCCCTCACTTGAGTTTTGTCCCAATTGGGTTTTTTCAAGGAGGTTTTTAATGAGGCGACAAGAGGGATACTTCAATGCCCTACCTCTCAACACTTCTCCAGGTCGACCAATGAAGGGACTAGATAGATCAGGACTGGAATGCCAACATGGAAAACATGTAAATTTCTCCAATATATATGAAATGCATAAAGTTCGCCCATATTTTTGTCAAAGCAATGTTGCCTCAATACCTACTCAGCCCCAGCCATATTCAAATAAAAGGTTCATTTGACCTCGTTCGAATTAACTAAGGTACAAGTTACATTCAACCTCGTTCGAATTAATACCCACTCGAACCACGACCATAATCAAATAAACGTTACATTCGACCTCGCTCGAATTAACTAAAGAACGGGTTATATTTGATCTCATTACACCCAGTCGACCGCCGGCCATAATCAAATAAAAGTTACCTTTGATCTCACTCGAATTAACTAAAGCACGGGTTACATTCGACCTCATTCGAATTAACACCCACTCGGCCCCCGACCATAATCATATAAAAGTTACATTCAACCTCGCTCGAATTAACTAAAGTACGGGTTACATTTAATCTCATTCTAATCAACACCCAATCGGCCCCGGGGCGCAATTAAAGAAAAGTTATATTCAACCTCGCTCGAATCAACTAAGTACGGGTTATATCCGACCTCGTTCGAATCAACACCTACTTTTCCCCCTGGCTGTATTTATGTAAAAATTACATTTGACCTCGTTTGAATTAATTAAGTATAGGTTATATTCAATCTCGTTTGAATTAACACCTACTGGCTCTCATCTATGATAAAAAATAAGTTCTGTTTCGACCTCGCCCAACACACATGGATCAAGTTTTTACGACTAAAGTGACCAAATGTCAAAATAAAAGAAAGAGACATACAAACCTGAACTGAAGGAAGTGAATCAGGTGCGAGCAACGAAAATGGCACTTCATACTCAAAGTAATTTCTTTAGAAAGACTAGAACAGATGCCCATAAAATATGTACATGTTTACAAACAAAGAGAGAAAAATAACTACTCACCGCCTAACCCAACAGCGTCATCTCCACCCGTCTCTCCGCCCGTCTTTCCGTATTGTCATCAGGATATTCATCCTCATAATAGGCATCCTTCTTTATCCGATCCACACCCTCATCCTTGTCGCCATCACCACCTTCTGGTGTAGCAAGGTCATAACCACAATGGACCTGAGCTGTACGCGACTTAGCACGAGCATCCTCGAAGTCGGCCTCAGAAAATTTCCCCGCCGTCATCAAATCTCTAAGTATATCCAGTTGGGCCTCGGCGTGAATCCACTTCTCATACAAATCTCACGAAATATCAAGAAAAGCAGAAGTGTGAGAAGAGGACGGTTGATCCAATAATTATGCCTTCTCATCCTCGAGAATGACAAGTTGATCACCAAGGCTCGAAACCTCTCTCTCTAGCTCCCCTATCCCCTATCCGCTCATCAATACTCTCTTCTCTGAGCTTGTCCGTCTCCAAATCACTTACCCGCTCTGAATGAAGAATGCAAATTACGGCCTCCAAAGCTTACACTTTCCTCGAAGATGCCAACCAATCCGATTACGACTTCTCTAAGTCTGCTATCTTTTCAGCAAGCTCACCGCTCTAAGCATATGCCTTGATTAGATTCACTTCAAGCTTGTCCTGCAACGAGATTACTTGGGCTTGAAGATCGGCACATTGGGCTTCGACCCCTTTGCTCACCTCGAGATCTTCTTATTTCTCTCTCAACAGCCCCTCGAGGACACTTCACTTACCGATGACTCTCACCAACTCATCATTTTTCTCTTTTAGCTCATCTCGGAGAGCTTGGAAGTTACCACTCTTGCCAAACCACATGCAGTTCTTGTGGTGCTTATTGCGGTATTCACGGTACTTCCGATCCATCTTTTGAAAAATGGTTTTGTGCCTTCCCTCTCGGTAAGCACTCTCGATCTCCAGAATAATGGTCTAAAAAGAAAAGGGAGAAATGAAGAAAACCAAAGTCAGAAAAAAATTAAGAATGGAGCACAAAGCACAAAGATTCAAAAGGTTGGAAAAGCTTACCCTAAGGGCGAGGCCGGCTATACACCTTGATAGGACAGTATCATTCAGTTCCTCAAGAGTTTTTCCCTCATGTCGGAGTAGAGGGGACCTAAGAAAGGGACCACGTCCTCCGTGTTCACCAGTAGGTCTCGGTCCATAGGAACCACTAAGGTACGAGTGGACCCTTCAAACCTCACTTCAACCCTAGTTAACCCCTCGCCTAACATTCACACCTCATCAACGTCAAGATCGAGCCTATTTTATAGTTGTCTTCAGCAATACCCTTATCTCTCCCATCAATTAACGAGGTAGCAATGTCAGCCGACCTCAAAGACGACGACTCATATCGAAGCACGGTACCCGCTACTTCCACAGGTGGTCTATCAACTCCAAATCTGTGCATCATGGGAAGGTACAACTTTCATGGCTCTCGCTGATAGCGGGACTTCAGCCGGCAGATCTGTATCATCTACAAGCATGACGGTGGCCAGCTGAAAATTACCCGTTGTAGAATCTATGTCTCGGATTGTTCCATTGACGATAACCATCGACTTTCTTTTATAAGAGATCAAACCATCCTCGCTCGGCGATGACTCTTCATCTATTAAATGAAGCACGAGAGAGGCCTGAGTTTCTGGTACTGATGCAGTCATTGATCGAGATGACCTAGCTGTAATAGGAGGCGGATTGGAAGTGGATAGCTAGCCTGGCCACAGTCACAGTAGGAGCGTACCCCGTTGTGGTATTCCTCTTGCGAGACGTAGGAGGAGGGGCCCTTGACCTTTTCAAGGATCTACGGGCTAAATAAAATAAAATAAAAGAGAAAAGAGAAGGTTAGAAGGCTGGTCCCCGTACAATAATAAGAAGTGAGTGACCAGAAGGCCACAACAATACAAATTTAAATGGGCAAACTCACTGGTCACAGAAGATGCAGGCCCGAAAACTTGAGGAAGGCCGGCCATTCACAAATCCCCATTGTATGAGAGAGAACCCGGCTCACCCAATCATGGATGTCTTCGACCAAAGGAGGGGGTGCAGTCTCGACTGCAAAAATAGAAGACGAGGTGTCAACGCAATTGAAACTAGCAAAGCCAACATTCCATACAAAAAGGGAAGAAATACTTACGGGCATAATTTCGAACCTCGGGGAACCCGCTTGCATTTGCAACCACATCCTCAATTTTGATGAAGAAGTAGAGCCAAAATTGGCAGTTCGCCTTATCGTCCATCTTCACCACTAAACACTTGCTTCCTTAGTGGCGAATATACAACATAGTCCCCCTAAGGAAATTAGGGGCAAAGAGATGCATCAAGTGGCGAAGAGACACCTCAACCCTGGCCAACACCGCATACTTCATAATCATATAGACGTGTTTGTAGATATATGGAGAAATCTAGGTGGGGAAGATGCGGTAATAGTGACAAAACTCCTCGGTTAAGGGGAAGATAGGAAAAGAATAACCGACATAGAAAGGGTACGCGTAGAAAGATCAGTACCTAGAGCGGTGTATTTGCAACACGTCATGCGTTGCTACAAATAGGTCTATGCGGGCAGGAATTTTGAATTTATCCCTAAATTCGACAAAGCCCACCTCTTTGATCAACGACTTTGAAACCTCAAGGTCGTGTTCAGGCACTTTTTGTGTACGGTGAAGTCGAAGGGTCCAATTTCTCATCATCGAGGCACCTCGGAAGATCATCCCAAAGGCTCGAGGCTATAAGGCTACAGTCGAGTTTCCTCCCTCAAGGTTCATCGACGCTCGACCTTGGGACAATCTTGACCACGACTATAGTAGAGATGGGGAGTTCCCAAGGCGTACAACTAGAGTTGACAAAGTCTGTCAGGCTAGTCCAAACCAGAATCAGGGCGTTAACTAGCTGTCCCATCTCCATATTTTTGTAATTAATGCTATCTGTACAATGTTGGGAATTCCCCTCCTATATAAGGGGATCCTTGCCATTTTGTAAAGTATCTGTTGATTCAGTTGCTCCACACGAAATATACAACAACATTTTCTTTGCTTTTTGTGAGTATGCGATTTTTTCCTATATGAATTACTCCTATAAAATCCAAGAAAATAGATTTTTTCCAATTATTTGCTATTTTATAGGATTTTTTGTAAGATTTTATTAATTATTTGCATTTTGTGCACGTTTAATTTTCATTAAAATCATGAAAAATATCAAAAATACCATGCATTGCATTTAGGTTTTTGTTTTTACACTTTTAGGATTAATTAGTTAATTATTTGATTTATTGAAAATTAAAATCATAAAAATGACTCATTTTACATTTTTTACCTTTTAATTCTTAGGTTATTGATTTTTCTCTTTTTGTTTAGGATCAAGTAATTTTTATAATTAGATAATTAGTTAGCTTCGCAATTTATATTAATTTAGGAATTTAATTTAGGATTTTTAATTAAAAAAAAAGAAAAAAAAGAAAAAAAAGAAAAAGAAAAGAAAAGAAAAAGGAAATAAAATGGTTAATTGAAGAAATTTTTAAAATTGAATTTGTGTGATTTTTATGCTTAAACCCGGTCCCAATTCACCTAGATCCAAGCCCAAAATCAACTTACCCGATACAGCCCCCCCACTTATATGAAACGATCCTGTTTTGTTTCCCTCTCAATCAAGAACGTTGGATATTTATGATCCAACAGCTCCGAACTAGCCTCTTAATTACTATATAATTGTCTTAAAATGAGACCTCCCAAAGACCTCTCATCACTTTGTATCTCTCACCATCTCTGTATCCAACCCTAAACTCTAGCCGCCCTAAGATACTTCACTGTCTCCGCCGCCAACCGCCACCAAAAATCGCCTCACGGCAGTTTCGGTTCTCCAAACACCTACAAATTAACAACCCATAACCCCGGTCCCTTCCTATTTCCAAATCCACAATCTTTTTCTCCAATATCCCTACCCAAAACCTCGAATCTTAGATCCAAAAATCAATTTCTAAACCTAAGTCACCCAAACACCACCAAATTCACACCATGCAATCCCTTCCTTCTCCTCTTCCCAAATATCCCCATGGTTCCTCTCAAATCAGCCCCAATTTTGTTGAATCTTAAATCTAAGATTTCGAAAAAAACCTAAATTTTCCTTTTATTCTTTTCTTGGTCAGTGGTTGGTCAAGTGAACCTAAAGCATTCATTAGTCGACTGTTCTTGTTAAGAACAATCGATTAATGGTGGTTCGAGTTCATTTATGCCTTGTGAAGTTTGGCCGAGTTCATAGTAGGGTCCAGTTTGGAACAAACCTAGGTAATTGCCTATTCTATTTATTTTACTTTCTTGTTAATTGTCTTCTTCATGTTAATTGATTCCTTTAGCCGAATGTTTTAGGGCTATAATTTTAGGTTTTCCTTTCTTTATTCACAACTGCTTAGTTGATCATTTGTTTCTGTTTAGTAAGTTAATTGAGGCATGTATGAATTTCATTATTCAATGGCATGAGTTATATTAATTAGGTTTCACTGTTCTTTCATGTTAGGTTCAGAATTTGTTTAGGATTTTTTTAGTCTATATTTGCAATTCTGTTCTTGTTTAATTATAGATATATTAGTCGTTGAATTCAGTGTTGTTTAGGTTTAATTAGATTAATGCTTTTTAGGTCATTCTCAAGTTTAAAACTGCATTATTATCATTCTGTTTGCCATCTTAATTTAGATTTTGATCTTTTAAATTTCTTTTGTCCTGAATTTGTACGTCATTAGGATATATAGGAACCTAATTAAGCTAAAAAGAAACTTAGGACAATTTTTCAAAAAATATCTAGGGAGAGAAGTTTCTAGAAAGTATACAGCTGTCCTAGCTATTGTAAAAGATGCTGAAAAATAGGATAAAAGGGACAACTATACCAGGGTTGTGGAAAAAAAGATAGTACTATTTTTAGCTATAGGATAAGGAATATTCCTAAAGAATACCTATCCTAGGAAGCTTGTATATAGATACCATTCCTCTAACACACAACAAATTTTTGAACCCTAAAAAATACACTCCAAAAAGTTCAGCTGTTTTCTATGAGAAGTTGATTTACTTATCCTCTGATTTTAGCAAACTTAAAGAACTTCTTTGAGAATTTCTGGGTTTTTCATAAGTTGAAATGGTTTGAAGCTGAAAATTTCTCTTCTGGGATCTATTTGTTGCTGTTCATTGTTGTGTTTGTTTAAAGCTTGGTTGAGCTCCAGATCTGGTTATATTGACCTCTCATTTGGTTTTCTGCTGTTCTTCTTTTCTTTTCTGCCTTTAGGTATGTGGTTGTACCTCCATGCTTTTTCATTGAATGAAGACCTTTGTTTAATCCATGCTTGAGTACATGTATTTTGTGTTAAGGGTCAGATTCTGCTGTATATGTTTAGTGTTGTCCAGATTTCTATCACATTTGACTTGCTAAATTAATATTTGGACTGATTATGTCATAATCTAGTTTGATCCAGAATGTTACATAGGGTTCCTTCTTTCACTAGTCTTTGATGTTATTCATAATGATGATATCCTTGCTAAGGAGTATTTACTTGAGAGATGAAATTTCAGGATTATGGCAATATTAAGGATGTAAATCTGATTACCAGTTGGTCAGATTTATTCCTGAAAAGTGCAAGCACAATGAATGTTGGCTACAAAGGGCAGAAGTATGTTGGTTCTATGGCTAGATGCAACACCTAAATTTTGTAGTTAATTTAAAACTCATTCAGATTAAGAAGGCTGTAATTAATAAGATTGTGTTTTGTTGCTGTAATAAGATAGATGTCATTTGATCCATGATACTTCCCTTATCATTTTTTTTCAATATAGTTCGAATTTGTTCAATCATGTAATGTGCAAGTTGGTTAAAATATTCTAATTACCAATGTTTGTTTAGTATTTTAGTTTTCAGTATTAAGTTCGGTTCAAATCTTCCTTTATTAATACTAATAGCATGTTAATGGTTAAAATTAGAATATGCTCTTTATTTGTGTTAAAATTTTCAATATCCTGGGCTGCATGTGATTGAAGGAATCTGAGTCTCAATTGGGCCTGACATTAGCCCAGATGAGATAGCCCAATCGAGTTTCGACCTTGGGCCCTTCTGCCAATGACTTAATTTCTGTTTTGGGCTTGATTCAGAGCTTTAATCACATTCATTAATGTATTTCATTCAGAACTATTTTCTTGTAATTCTTTTGGCAATTGAGTAAGTCTTAGAACACAAAGGTAGATAGGCCTAGACGTTAGATAGCCATAACTAGGCCCGCCTAATATCAGTCTAATGTGGGAAAATTTGGTTAAGACTCCTTTAGAAGCAAGGTCCTTGGGGTTCTTTCTACATGGGCCAAATCATGAGCCCAAATACATCTTTCAAAGCTAAATTAATTAAGTAGTGAGCCATTGCTGGCCCAAAACTCCTAGTTCAAAGCTTCACACCTTAAGTTTGTCTTTGATTAAAAGATTCTTAGTCTAAACTTCAAATTATGATATGAGTATCCTTAGTCTTGCTTAAGTGAAATGCAAACTGATGTTTTATGTGTCAATACCACACGGNCCAGGTGTTCCAACTGCTACTATTTGTGGAATATTAAATACAAAAATTTAAGAACACAGAGATTTTTATGTGGAAAACACCTGGCTCAAAAGGTAAAAAAACACGACCTACTACTCAGTAAGATTTCCTAAAACTTCCACTAAAATCACTGAGCCAAAATAACATTTACAAAAACTCTTTGTAAAGCTAAGGATTAACTTTAATCCCGTTGTAGCACACAGCCTCAACTGTTGTGACAACTTCAAGTTAGCTATAACTTGAACACACTAGGTACCTAATACAACTGCTTCTATGAAAGCTGAAAGGTACAATTTTAAACCACCTACTACAATTGAACTAGAATAAAAGATAGACATAATGTACTAGTTCTTCTACCTCGTTCAAGTAGCTTTAGGAGTGCACACTCAAATCACACATAAATTGCTGGAAAAATGACTTTGCTCGTTTGCTCTCAATTTAGTTTAAATTCTGCGTATGTGCATTACCTGTAAAAGAGAACAGCAGTAACATTTAATAGGTTAGTAATATGAGTTTGATTAGGACTCAATTGCTGCTCTTCTATCGTGGAAGAGTTCATGATGATCTCAAACTCTAACACTATCTTCATCCTAGATTGTGTTCTCTTCATATACGGAGACTTTTTCCCTTTATCTAATATGCAACCTTTTCGATCAGATCAGGAGATATTGCAGCTTATTCAGCAGGACTTATTTCCTTCACGTGTATCTCACATGCATATATTGATCATGATTGTGCTTCACAAGATGAACCTGGTCCACGACTGAGTTCTTTTGTCATTCTTCAAAACTTCACCTGTACTTGGGCCAATAAGTTCTCCCTTTTTGATGATGACAAACTCTGTGCTTTTTACTAATTTGAAACCTGTAAGAACTCAGCTTAACCATCAATACTAAACTTAGAAAATTCACTTATCATCAAGGACCAGGTTAATTAGGTTATAAATATCAGTTATTTCAAAATGTGTAAAGCATAATGTCTCTTACCCCTTTTGGCATCATCGAAAAGTTGCATAAAAAGTGTGATTCCAAGATTTTAGTAAGTACTCATGGCCACTGGGGCAACTGCAAGTGCAATCATAGTGCAATCATCAGTAATCAAACAAACATATTTAAACTATCAAGGAAATATTAATCATTGAACAAGAGCAAGATAGTAGTTATCATTGACAGAGATATGTTGCCACCAACAATCCACAAAAAGAAAGAAAAACATCCAAACCATGAGCAAAAACAAAAGATAGAAAAATCCCTAATCTGGGTCACTGAGGTACTAAACAAGTTCAGAAGATAAAAGCTAGGAGTCCTAAGGCTTGGAGGAACTAGAGGGTTGGGTTTGAGTTTGGAGAAGATTCAACATGTTCTGAAGAATTCCATCATTCTTCTCCTTTTTCTTTGGCAAGCTCAGTTCTGAGACCATCCCTCTCAGATTCCACTTCAATCACATGAGCCTTGAGCCTAGCTATTTTAGCATCCTTGGTTGCACATTCATAAACCAGAGCCCTAACTTTGCTGTTGATGGGTGTCTTTTGGGATGAACCAGGTTCATTTGGAATGTCATTGACTGGATAGTCACAAGCAAGAAGAGTATTGATGCCAAAGTGTTCCTTGCTCAAGGCCATTTCCCATTTCTTAAGAGGCACATTCAGCTTATCCAAAACTGTGGTTAGAATAAAGCCATATGGAGTAGAATGAGCCTTGGATCCATTTATGACCTTGTCTAGTAGCTTGATAATGAAGGCAGGCCAGTTGATTTGCTTTTCTCTCTCTAAAAACTCCATAAGAACTAGATCCATGTAATTAGCAATGTGCCTTCTCTCCTGTATGGGCAATAGACATTTGTTGACAAATTCAAACAAGACCTTGTGCTCAGGCCTCATTTCACTTTTTTGCATAGCCTTGGCTTCATTCACATCTTCTGAATCACAGAATCTCCTGGTGATTGCAAGAGCAGTAGGGAGGGAGTCCAGGCAGGCTCACCTTTGCCATGTATAGTCATCAAACCCTTCAGAGGGTATGTCCAGGATTTCTCCCAGTTTCATTGCATTAAACTACACTTGGACTCCTTTCACCTGGCTACTAACAATGCCTTCCTTAACCGCAACATTTGTCATAAATTCAATTAGCTCATTTCTGGCTAGCCTACCATCCATCTGAAGGACCATGTCCTTCCATCCCTGAGTAGCTAAATGATCCACCAATCTTATCATTCCTGGTTCCACCACGTCTTTCAGCACCCTACCCTTTAAAATCTTTCTTTTGCCAAACATGGCAAGCTTATCTTGTTCCTTCTCAGAATCATTTTCTTCTTTTTCTCCACTCCAGTCATCATCATCAGAAAATTTGATTATTTGCTTTTCACTGTAGATCTTGTCCTCTTGGCCAGTGTAGGTTCAACAACCTCAGACACAGAGGAAGACTTCTTGGAGGAAGTCTTGGACTTTTTGGGCTTGAGGGTAGGAACCTCCAATGATGTACCCCTTTCTTGATGGACCGGTTCCATCTCCTCTTGCTCAACAACCTCTGAGGAATCTGCAATCTTTCCCTTTCCTTTATCCATTTTCTTTTTCTTACTTTCAGCTAAAGCCCTTTATAGCTCAGCTTCACTCTGTTTCAACCTGCTTCTTGTGGCTCTACCCTTTGGAAATAGAGAGGTAGTAGGTGTTGGGGATGAAGCCTTTCTTTTCTTGGAAGGCTTAGGAACATTTGGGGCATTTGTTGTGGGAGTTCTGTATTTCTTTGGGTCATAGCTTGCCCCAACCTTTTTTAACAGGTCTGCTAGGGTTTCTTCAGCAGATGAAACGAGTTCATCTCTTTGTGTGCTCAGATAAACCAACCCCTCAGCGACTTTCCCATAACCACTTCCCCCTGACTCCATGCCACTCTCTTATATTCCTTTTTGTTCAACCCCATAAATAGCAGGCACTACTCATTTCCCAATTTCCCTCTCTTCACCACATGCACCCTCTCTCTTTTTCTTTTTCAAAATTCTTTTTTCCTCCACTCCTTCATTTCTTAGGCAATTCAACATCCCTAATGGTTCCAACCATAACAAACCTAGTATCTAGGTTTTCAGTCACAGATGAACCTACCTTAGAAGGGGATTCTTGAGTCTTTTTAGAATTAGAAGACCCATGTCCTTCCTCCTCAGTAACGGATTAATAGGATTCAGAATCAAAACTGGAGTCGGAGTTTTGAGCTTGGCTTACTTTCACTTGGCTTGTTTTCAACCTATCATCTAATGCCTTCCTCAGAGCCCCAGACGCTACAGTCTTTCGAGCAAGCATTTTCACCCATCGTAGTCTAGATTTTGGAGATACACTGAGTGGAGTAGTTGAGGATGAATTTGAGGGAGATGGTGGCGGAGGAGTTCCAGGATTGTCTTGTGGGTTGGACATGATCGTTGGTTTCTTGAGATAATTTGGGAATTAGAGTTTTGGAGAAGAGGGCAAATGAAGGTGAAAAAGAATTTTTGACGGTTTGGATTATGAAGATGGCAGGGGAAGTGATGTGTATTTAAAGAGAAATACACATTTAATAGGTACCGATAACTTTTTAACAATGGTCAATTAGAGGTCTAATCAACCTGAAATTTCAGATTTGGAATGATCGATTTATCTTTCATAGATTTTAGGCAAAATTTTCAATTTAGAGTTCTAGGCAAACAGAATTGGTTCAATGCTAACAGATAGAATTTTCTAGGAATTGAACAATTATAGGACTTCTGCTCATGATTAAAATATTAATCTTTCTAATTGTGCAACATATAGAAAACATACCTTAACTTTCATATGAACCCATACTGATGAACCGGGTTCTTCATTTAGAAGTCTCTTGAACACGCCTCAAATTCCATAACAGAGAAAATTTATAAGAGATCAGTGAGTCATATAAACACATGTCACAGGAGTATACTAATTAAAGTATGAAGCTGGGTAAAAATTAATCTAGATATTTACATAAGTTCATAATTCCTAGCCATTTTTTTTTTCAATTTTTTTTTCAATTGTGTATTCTGAGCTAGACTATTAGGTGATCTTAATCATCCCTAATTCCAACCCTTTCCTCTCAAAATTTTCTCTACTCAGTGTTTTAGTGAAGATGTAGGCAATTTGTTTATCAGTAGCACAAAATTCTATGGAGATAAATCCTTTGTCATAGTTATCTCTCAAGAAATGGTGTCTAACATCTATATTCTTATTCCTCTTATGATGAATATGGTTCTTTATCATACTTATAGCACTAGTGTTATCACATAATATAGGAATGCAACTAACTTCAATGCCAAAATCTACCAGCTGTTGTTTGATCCATAGCAATTGAGCACAACAAGAGGCAACAACAACATACCTAGCCTCAGCAGTGGATAAGGCCACTGAATTTTGCTTTTTAGTGGGGTGCTTTTCCTATCCACAAGGAAACCTGCATAATCAGCATCAGCAAATCCTACTAGATTTAAATGACTTCCTTTGGGATACCAAAGACACATATCAGTGGTGCCTTTCAGATATCTTAGTATTCTCTTGACAGCAGTTAAGTGAGACTCTTTTGGATTCACCTGAAAGCGAGCACAAAGCCCTACACTAAAAATGATGTCAGGTCTGCTGGTAGTAAGATACAAGAGTGAACCAATCATACCTCTATACAACTTCTGATCAATTGATGAAACAGGTTCATCAATGTCTAATTTAGTGGCAGTTGCAATGGGGGTATCTATTTCCTTTGATTCATCCATTTTAAACTTTTTGATCAGCTCTTTTGCTACTTCTGCTGGTGGATCATGGTTCCGTTTGGGCTTTTGTTTGATCTGTAAGACTAAGAAAAAGTTAAGCTCACCCATCATACACATTTCAAACTCACTCCCCATTAATTTTGCAAAATCCTTACTTAGTTTATCAGTGGTGGCCCCAAAGATTATGTCATCAACATATATTTGTACCACAAGAAGATCCCTACCTTTTTCCCATAAGAATAGTGTACTGTCAATTTTACCTCTTTTGTAGCCATATTCAAGCAGAAATCTTGGACAATCATTCATACCATGCTCCAGGAGCCTGCTTGAGTCCATAGAGAGCCTTGTCTAATTTGTACACATGCTCAGGACATTCTTTGCTCTCAAACCCTGGAGGTTGTTTCACAAACATTTCTTCTTTCAGGTAACCATTCAGGAAGGCACTTTTGACATCCATCTGATGGAGAGTGAATTCCACGTATAGTGCAAAGGCTATGAGGATTCTTATTGCCTTTAGTCTTGTAACTAGAGGAAAAGTCTCATCATAATCTATACCCTCCTCTTGGCTGTAACCTTGGACCACCAGTCTTGGCTTGTTTCTTGTAACTGTTCCATCTTCATCAAGTTTGTTTCTGAAGACCCATTTTGTGCCAATAATTGATATGTCCTTGGGTCTTGGAACTAGATACCAAACTTGGCTTTTCTCGTTTTTCTTGCATTGCATTTACCCAATCCGCATCCTGCAAAGCCTCAGCAACATTTTTAGGTTCAATAAGAGATAGGAAGGCATCAAAAGCACACATATTCTTTAATTGTGATCTGGTTTTGACTCCAGATGTTAGATAAGTGATTATGTTCTCAATATGATAAGAAATTTGATACTTGTGAGGTTTCACAACTAACTTATTTCTGCTGGATGTTTCTCCCATGTTCTATTACCGAGGAATAAGGTCATGAACTGGTTCTTTTAGGGGATTAGTTTCATTTCCTCTTTGATCAGTTCCCCCTGTCAGGTTGTCCTGGATGGAGGAACCAGTTCCATCACTTGTTCCTTCTTTTAGTGCCACTTTAACTTGTGATGAGACTTCAATCAAATCCTTTACCAGTCCAATGGCTTCATCTTCATGTTCCTGTCTCTCAAAAAGAATATTAGTTTCATCAAACACTACTTGCACACTTTCTTCTACACACAAATTTCTTTTATTGAATACTTTATATGCTTTGCTATGTGAAGAATACCCCAGGAATACTCCCTCATCACTTCTAGTATCAAACTTACCTAGGGAGTCTTTTCCATTATTATGCACAAATCACTTGCATCCAAATACCCTAAGATGGGATATATTTGGTTTTCTCCCCTTAAGTTACTCATAGGGAGTCTTCTCAACAAGAGTTCTAGTCATGCATCTATTGATAATGTAACATGCACTGTTTACAGCCTCTGCCCAAAAGCTGTGGGGCAGTTTACCCGAAAGAAGCATAGTCCTGGTCATGTCTTCATGAGTCTTGTTCTTTCTTTCAACTACTCCATTTTGTTAAGGAGTCCTAGGAGCAGAGAAGTTATTATCTATAACATTCTCATCATAGAATTCAGCAAACTTAGCATTTTCAAATTCAGTTCCATGATCAGACCTAATGGATGCAAGTTGATTACCTAGTTGTTTATGAGTTTTTCTAAAAAAGCAGTAAACATGTCAAATTCTTCATCTTTAGATGTTAAAAATAGTACCCAGGTAAATCTAAAATAGTGATCAACAAGTACCATCACATATTTCTTTCCACCTATTCTCAAGGTTCTCATTGGACCATAGAGATCCATATGAACCAGTTCCAACATCTTGGTTGTGCTTACTATTTTCTTGCTCTTGATGGATGATCTTACCTGCTTCCCCCTTGCACATGCCTCAAAAACTTTGTCTTCCTTGAACTTGATGTTAGGTAGCCCTATCACCAAGTCCTTAGAGACTAATTTGTTTAGCTGATTTAGACTAGCATGGCCAAGTCTTTTGTGCCACAGGAGGGGATCATTATCTAACACACTTAGGCAGGTGAGTTCATTTTTTGAAAGAGTAGACAAATCTGCAATGTAAATATTGTTAACTCTTTTTCCCTGCAAAACAAGCTTATCAGTGGTAAGGTTAATCACAAAGCATTTGGTAGAGGTAAATGCTACAAGGTTACCTATGTCACACAATTGTGACACACTGATTGGGACGTATTTGAAGCCATCTATCAAGTGGACATTCTCAATGGAGTGTGAGTATGTCTTACCTACCTTTCCAACCCCAATAATCTCACATTTCTTCCCATTACCAAAGGAGATATTACCTCACTTTAAGTCCTCAAATGAAAGGAACTGGTTCTTACTTCCAGTCATATGTTTTGAGCAGCCACTATCCATGTACCATATTTGGCTACTTCCCTTCACTTGGACCTACAAAAAGAAATCAAAGGTTAATCTTAGGAACCCAAACTAGTTTGGGTTTATTTCTATAGGCAAAGGGGTAAATCAAATTCCTTTTATCCCACCCAGGCAACCTATTTTTCTTTTGAACAAAAGCTTTGTTCTTTTGACTGACCTTTTCTTTTGCATTACATTTATTTTTGTAATGGCCAGTCTTCCCACAGTGTGTGCAGATTTTGTTCTCAGGAATAGTGAGGTACTTGCTTTTAGGATCCCACTTAGGTGCTTGTTACTACTATGATGTTCTTGTAGCCACGAAAGTGCATCAGAAGCCTTGATCTATTTGCAAGTTTTGTCTAGTTCATGTTTTACCTTCCCTAGATCTTATTTTAAGACTCTTATTTGCTCATCCTTCTGGTACAACTCATCCTTCATTTTTCCTAAGTTTTCTTCTAGGGTGAGATGAGTGTGATCAGCTTTCTTCTTACCTGTTCCTAGTTTCAGCTTTAAGTTCTCAGACCTAAGTTCTAGGACAATGGTGTCAAGTTCAAGAACCTGGTTTTACTATCACTCTCATTAGCCCTAGATTCTAGATTTTTGCACTTGGTTTTAGGATCACACATTCCCTAGACAGATATTCCTTCTCATTGTTAATTATCTCAGACTCATCAATGAAGTCTAGCAATAGCTCAGACAACCTTTCTTTAGACACGAATTTAATCTTGTCTTTTAGATGAAGGACACTTACCTCTTGTTCATCATCTGATTCTCCAATGGCCATAAGTGCTTGTTCATCTCCAACTTCATCTTCTGAGTCCTCTTTTGATGTTCCTCCCCAAGTAGCAACCATAGCCTTTGATGATCCTTTGTTCCTTTTGGGTTGAACCTGTTCCTTCGTTCAACCCTTTCCTTCTTCCACTCAATTTCCCATTGAGGATAGTTTTTGATCATGTGATTTGTCTTACCACATTTTTAGCAACCCTCACTGGTCTGTTTCTCTGTAACCGTTGGTTTGTTGAAGGTTGTACCTCTTGAAGAACCCTTTCCTATCATCAGGTACATTTTGAAATCTCTTATGATCATGGCAATTTCATCATCCTCCAGATCTGAACCTTCAGCTATTCTAAGAGCCCGACTTCTTTCCTTCTTGGGTGCATCTATTTTCATGGTTTGCCTTCTCAGTTCATAGGCAGTGAGGTTTTCAATTAGTTCATCCAGCTTGAGGGTAGCAATGTTCTTTGATTTCTAACTAGTAGTGATTTTTCTTTCCCAAGTCACTAATAAGACTCTTGTCAAGAATTTCTCAACCTTGTCTTCTTCAAGGATAATTCTCCCAAGAGATTTAAGTTCATTTGTTAGTGTTGTGAACCTTGTGTACATCTCCTGGATAGTTTCTCCTTCCTTCATACTAAAATTCTCATATTGAGAATATAGCAGTGTCCATCTTGATCTCTTTACTTGAGGAGTTCCTTCATGCTCCACTTGTAAAGTGTCCCATATTTCCTTTGTAGTAGTATATCTTTGAGTCCTGCTGTACTCGTCTGGACCCAGTCCACACAAAATCCATTTCTTGGCCTTGGCATTCTTATCCCATTTCTTCAAATCTTCAGCAGTGCATTCAGCTCTTGTCTTTGGCACATCCACTCCTTCAACATTCTTCTTTGTCATTGCCCGAGGACATCAGTGACTATGTCCCAAAGTTCATAGTCTTCTCATATGATGTGATCTCTCATCATGTTCTTCCACCAAGAATAGTACTGACCATTAAAGATTGGAGGCCTAGTAGTGGATTGCCCTTCCCAGTTTCCAGGTGGTGCAATCATTTTGATCTTTTTCTAAGGTGTTAGCCTCTTCAAGGATAATCCGCTCTGATACCAATTGATGTTTTAAGCATCAAAACCACACAAGAGAGGGGGAATGGGGGTAATTTGTATGGTACCCAATTTTTGCTTAAGTTTTTTATGGAAGGACCTGGTTCTTCTTGGTTTTCCAACTACTACTGTTTGCGGAATAATAAATACAAAAAATAAAGAACACATAGATTTTTACGTGGAAATCATCTGGCTTAAAAGGTGAAAAAAACCACGACCTATTACTCAGTAGGATTTTTCCAAACTTTCACTAAAATCAATGAGCCAAAATAGCATTTACAGAAACTCTTTGTAAACCTAATGATTAACTCTAATCCCGTTGTATCACACAAACTCAACTGTTGCAACAACTTCAAGTTAGCTATAACTTGAACACTCTAGGTAGCTAATATAATTGCTTATATGAAAGCTGAAAGGTACAATTTTAAACCACCTACTACAATTGAACTAGAATAAAAGATAGACACAATGTAACTGGTTTTTCTATCTCGTTCAAGTAGCATCAGGATTGCACACTCAAATCACACATAAATTGCTTGCAAAATTGCCTTGCTCTTTTGCTCTCAATTTAGTTTAACGTCTGCGTATGTGCATTACCTGTAAAAGAGAACAACACTAACATTTAATAGGTTAGTAATCAGATTTTGATTGGGACTCAGTTGCTGCTCTTCTATCGTGGAAGAGTTCATGATGATCTCAAACTCTAACACTATCTTCATCCTAGATTGTGTTCTCTTCATATAAGCAGACTTTCTCCCCTTATCTAATATGCAACCTTTTCGACCAGATCATGAGATATTGCTACTTATTCAGTAGAACTTATCTCCTTCACGTGCATCTCATATGCATAGATTTATCATGACTGTGCTTCATAAGATGGACCTGGTCCATGACTAAGTTCTTTTGTCATTCTTCAAAACTTCACATGTTCTTGGGCCAACACAAACCTTGTTAAGATAAAATTAAGGTGTTCCATACACAAATAAAACCCATAACCTATGGCTAAAATATCCTTTTTAAACACTCTTAATTTGCTTTAGGCACGTTTATAATAAAATCATCATAGCTATGGGTACGGTTCCCGTCACGTAGTTGTGGTACCTAATTCCTAAATTCGGGGGAGCATTTCATGTAACCCGATCACAATAACTTCGAATATTAGTAAAATAAACATGTCGTGAATCGCGGGTAAATTTCATGTAGAGTGATTCGCGTCGTGTTCCAAAATAATTTGTTCAAGAACATAATTCCTTAAATCCTAAAAGCGGTTATAAAGCTAAAAATGCACAATAGGTTTAATACATGTAGTTAAATCAGATAATAGGATAATTATTAATATTTTAAGCGACCATGCTAGAAGCAGGTAACCCAAGAATGCCTAACACCTTCTCCCGGGTTAATAGAATTCTTTATCTAGAATTTCTGGTTCGCAGAATTTCAAATAAAGTCAAAAATTTCCTCGATTTGGGATTTAAAATAAACCGGTAACTTGGGATACCAAATAAACTATTCCAAGTGGCGACTCTGATAATTTAATAAAATAATCCCATTTAGATTTATGTTACTTTAATTGGAAAAACTCCCTTGTACCTCTCAGGTGTAAAAAGGAGGTGTGACAGCTCTGGCAACTTCGCTGGGGATCATAACCCAGAACTTTTGTTCAGGGTTCAATAATTCGAGCTTAGAATAACTGTTATACTTGGATTTATTTATTATCTCATTTTTATATGTTTGAGCCTAATGTGCAAAATACCGTTTTTTACCGCTTTGGTATTGATTGGACTGTGTATAAACTGTTACGAAACCCTCTTCTTTCTGAGTCATCTAAATCATTTGGGAAGTGTGCACTTTGTGTAACTTCTTTTCTGTCAGAGTCATATCCTAATTTTAGAACGAGGTTTGGAAAAGTTGCAAAGCCGGTAAAGCTTCTGTATTCTCGGTACGCTGCCCCCCGGCTCGAGCTGTCCGCTCGGGTAAGCCAGGTCTAGAACAATACACCATGGTTTTTAAACCTAGTATAACATAGCCTCATGCCGGATCCCTAGTAGGAACACTTGTTTTCATCATGTTCATTTGACTTTGGGGACTCAATACAGGGGTTGGGTCCGTCTAGGACAGGTGTACCCAAAATCAAAAGACCATCTTGATGCATTTTACTTGCTACTTGTACACTTATTTGCTTCCGATTGAATGTTGAATGACTTCTAGAATAAGGGAGAAAAGTTGGAAAAAATCAAATTGAGGTATGAGAGAGATAATTACCTGTCTTTGGAAAATCTGCTACCCGAAATATACCGAAACTCTGCCGAAATTTTGAAAAAAAAATGGGGAAATAAAAGAAAAAGAGAAAAATGAAAATTGTTTCAAAAAATATTTGGTGTTGTTTTCTGTCGTCAAAACTTCTCGAACTACGCAAGTTTGATTCCCACCGGATGTTGGATACGTAAGCAACCCTCACCGGGTCCAACTCTATTTTTGCAAAAATAACTCAAAAATATGAAATGTTGTTATTTTGTCATAAATAAACTTAGGTGATGCCATTCTTTTCTAAATAGCCAAAATGTCCCCAAAAGGGCGCCGGAAGGCTATTTTTGTAAGAACAGCCACCTATGCTCCTTTTTCAAAATTTTGTCCAATTAGCGAACACAACCTTAAAATCCTCTTTCTTGAGGTGCTGAAGGGCCGTATTTACAAAGGGGTTTTTGTTTTCAAATGCAATTTTAAAAAATTGATAATCTTCTCTTGAGTCAAAATAAATCATAATCTTTTAACCGATCACCTTAAATAAATGTGTAGGATGAGTACTATTAAAAATGAACCCTTCAAAATTATCGAGAAAATCCTGCTAGAACTCCATATGTGGTGGAATGAATTAGGGGAAGTTAGCAGAGGTTATGCGATAAAAGCTTTGGGTGGTCGCATTTGTATTTTGAAGATTAAATCGAGGTTGGATATAATTAAAGCTTTAATACCTTTTTGGGACCCATCGCATAAATGTCTTCCATTTTTTGGATATTGAGCTAACCCCTACACTTGAGGAAATAGTGGGCTATGCTGGCCTTAGTGGGAATCTCAGAAACTGGTACCTAGTTGCACCAAGAGCGGTGACTCCTCACAAGTTTATGGACCTTCTGAGTATCAGTCGGGAAGTCAAAGATGGAAATTTGGCTGAGGGATTTTGCACATTCTACTTCCTGTACCGTCGTTATGGGGATCCCCACATTTTGAGGCTTCAGATATTGGTCTAAGTCATTCAGGGAACAAAGGTAAATGGGAAGCACGTCAAGGACTGGCCTTTATAGTGGCATTCTTGGGAACCTTAATCTGCCTGAGGAAGGATGGACATATAGAGTTGGCTCATAGGAATGGCCGACTTCATGATTAAAAAGGCTAATGGCACTATTGTACCAATGATCCTAGCAGAGATTTATCGAGCTCTAACTGTATGCCGAGCAGGGGGGAATTTTTTTTAGGGTTGCAATATGCTTTTACAATTTTGGATGGACGAACACCTTTGCCATCGTCCGGGGTACATGAACTATGGTATGGCCGGTCTTAACTGAATTGAATAACATGAAAACCAGGTAGAGGGTCATGAGTTTCCAGAAGGTACGGAGGCATGGTTCGCACATTTGAGTTCTTTGACTGCAAGAATAATTAAGTGCACATTCGATTGGCTCCCGGTCACTGAAGTCATTTATATGTCGGCCAAAGAGTATTTTCTTCTATTAATGGGTCTTCGGAGTATTCAGCCATACCGTCCACACAGTTCTGCGTCAGCTAGGCCGGTACCAAACTGTCCCTCATCATGAAGATTTGAGTCAACAAGTCATTGAGCTAGGTCCAAAAGCTGCATTCCCGAAAGAAAAGGTTCGCTAGATTTGGCATTAGTGTAGATTCTTAAAGCCACAGACTCGGGTACAGGATTTGTCCAAAGGTGAGTTAGAGCCTAGTTACACGACCTGATATGGTAAAAGGTTTCAAGTTCATCAAGAGCCCGAACGGCCTGCCAAAAGGCCTCATGTCCAACAATTCACTGATGGGGCACAAGAGTAATGGGATTGGTTGGCAAAAGAGACAAGATACAGGGCCACGATAAGCAAATTGGAGGGGCAGATCAGAGATCTTAAATTTGATAGTAGTGTGCAGGCTGCTTCTGATGAAGGGGAGAAGAAAAAGTTGACCCGAGAAAATAAAGCCCTTCGAGACCAGATCCTAAAAATGAAGATAGCTGCTGAGAACTGGGAAAGAATCAGAGTAGATGAAAGACTCATAAATGGTCTTAGGAGGAAAATATCTGAGTACGAGGATGATTTAAAAAAATTTGAGGGTAGTCTGGCAAGAGCCCGGGCATAGTTGGCGAAGAATGCATAGGGACAAGTAGAGTTTGTCCGGCAATTGAAAAGAAATATGACGGAGAAGTCGCAAACCTGAAGAAAAAGCTAACTACCCTCAAGAATGAGATTTCAAAACAAACAAAGAACTTTAAAGCAGAGGGTGAACATTGTTATGCACTAGTGTCTTAGCTAGAAGAGGATATGCAACAGTTGCAGGTCAAATCCATCACGACACCCAAGTGCAGAAGCTAGGTCTCAACAAATTAGACATTTGCTCCAAGAGAAAGGCATCATTAGGGAAAGGGTTAGAGCAATTGCCGATTACATTGTCATGAAATGCCATGAATGTGAGGACATGACTAGAACCACCTTCTTCGCTGTAGTGATGACCTTTGTTCGCCAAATAATGAATGACCTGGATCGCCTCCAAGAAGATCTTGCACATAGGCCCATGGTGAGACCAACTGATGTCCCACGGACCCCTAGAGAAGTTTTAGAAGCACTTATGTACGCTTGATTTTCTTTTTGGGTCTGTATTTCAGTTTCCATTTCTAGAGTCTGTTTTTATTTTTTCAATTCTTAGAAAGTATGATGGAGTCTTTGTAATAGAAAAATTAGAAGTTTTTATTTTTAATGAAAATTTGGAAAAAACTCAAAATTGTTTCTTTCTTTTATTTCTGCATCTATTCTTTGAACTACGTGATGATCTCATTCATGCAATATCGTGATACGTAGGTAATCCCCATCGGATCTGGTCATGGTTTTAAATAACTCAAATAAAAGAGAAAATGACAAAAAGAGAAAACCAAAAAATAAAAGAGAAGAAAAAGAGAGAAAACAAGAAAAGAGAGAAAACGAAAACAAGAGAGAAAGCATGGAAAAGAAGGAAGAATAAGAGTAGGAATGAGAGAGAAAACAATGAGAGAGTGCAAAAGAGAGCAAATATTGAAAAATGTCAAAAGAAGAGAAAGATCGAGGAGATAAACAAAATCTGCAATGAGACACCCAAGCGTTGCAAAATATGTAGAAATACATTTAACTATATAGGTGCATCACACCTCCTAATGTGCAATTCCCTATGTGTTAATTGCCTCAAACTAACCGGTTTGTTGTGTCTTCTTTTGAGTTTAGGTTCTGTTTTAAGGTGGTTGGTTTTGTGGTAACATAGATTCGTACCCTTGCTTTACAAGATCCAAGAGAAGTGTCGAAATGTCGTCATAAAATCATCTACCAACAATTCCTATCCTAGAGGATAGCCCGATATCGGTTATCCCAACATCAGAGTCAGTGGCTGATGAAGAAAATAGGGCACTACGCCTCCACATGTTGGAAATGTGGGACACTTGCTCCAACGGTAGAGAGCCGCCTAGTACAATAGGTGGTTTCCCCAAGCTACTTCCTAGAGCAAGTGGAACTTCCAATATCCCAATAAATTACCCAAACACCCCACTCGGATATCCAACCATCTCAGACTACTTTACTGGAACACCTTCTGAGGTTCGCCCCCAGGCATTGATTTTGGGAATGGCTTCCAACATATTCACCGCACCACCCACCTCGGCTACGACACAGCCAAATTTTCCCAGGCCAAGCTTTGAGCCATCATCCTTTACTTTCCAAGTACCACCTTTTCCATCAGATACGTCTCATTTCACTTCCAATTCTTACCATCAACAACCTCGGTATGAGTTTACCGCGGGAAAAGAGAGAGCTACAAAGAATCCTGAGCAAGAGGAAATCACTCAAAAAATGAGAAGCATGGAACAAAGCCTCAAGAATATACAAGGTTTAAGTGGCCAGAAGAGCGTATCCTACGCTAATTTATGTATGTTCCTGCGTGTTCATATGCCCATTGGTTTTAAGACTCACAAGTTCGAAAAGTATGACGGGCACGGGGACTCCATAGCCCACCTCAAGAGGTATTGCAATAAACTAAGAGGGGTAGGCGGAAAGGAAGAACTCCTAATGGCTTACTTCGGAGAAAGGCTAATCGAAATTGCATCCGAGTGGTATATGGATCAAAACATATCTCGCTGGCACATATGGGATGATTTGGCTCGAGATTTTGTCAGGCAATTTCAGTACAACATAGACATAACTCCAGACAGAAATTCTCTATCTAATCTCATAAAGAAGTCTTCAGAGAGTTTCTGAGAATATGTTGTCAAGTGACAAACTACCAGGTTGAAACCCTTGATGGATGAGACCGAGATGGCCAGTGTCTTCCTACAAGCCCAAGAGGCTGACTATTTCCAGAACATGATGTCTGCAATGGGAAGGCCATTTGCTGAGGCTATCAATATTTGGGAGATGGTCGAAAATGGTTTGAAGACAGGCCGCATATTGAGCCAGTCTGCTATAAGATCTACGTTCCAAGCAATTCGGAGCGGGTCAGGGGATGTATCAAATCAAAAGAAGAAAGACGAAGTGGCAATGGTGGCTTCAAGTCTGAGAAACCCCCGTTAACCCCGAGGTTACTTCCCTTCAAACACCCCTTAACATTATTATCCTCACCAAGATGTGGCTTATACCATGGCTCCTCAGCCTTATGTGGTGATGAATGCCCAGCTATACGCTTGGCCACAACAACAATTTAACCAAAATCGAGCTCTACTTCCTAGAAATAACCCTCCTCACCAAGCTTCATATAATCCTCGACCTCCACAAAATAATTTTCCATACAATGCCCATGCCTGGGAGCCACCCAGAAGAACCAACTTCACGCCCATTGGTGAATCATACTCTAGCCTTTTCCCTAAGCTGGTCCAAATGGGTTTGTTGCAACCCGTACCCCAAAATGGGAAAAACCAAAGTCGCCCTCCTACCGACCCAGTACCTGATGTGCTTATCATTCAGGAGCGGAAGGGCACGACACTGAAGACTGCCGGACTCTTAAAATGGTGGTCAAAAGTCTAATAGAGTAAAAGCAGATAGTGCTGAAAGATGAAGAGGTCCCCAATGTGAATAATAACCCATTGTCGGCTCAAAACAACGGTCCAGTTATTGGATGATTTGTGAAGATAAAGAGTTTGACCCAGCTCAGAAAGCCATCATTGCCATCGCCGATGTTGAAAAGAAGCCAAGGGCAGCTGCAAAGCAAGATAAGTGGGAGAAGAAGATCAACTCCACCCCTCAAAGTATAGAAAAGATAGTGGAAACTAAAACAGGGCCAGTACCTCCTTAAGATGCCATTATTTATTTTCCCTAGGCCCAGAGGAAAGAACAATTTGTGTTGAGTCCCCCCAAGAGGTTTGAGCTAAACAACGGACCTAAGATGTATGTACCGAGAGGGACTTATGTGGCGCGGGGGTCGGTAATTTCACCAAGGCTGAATGATCCCGTGGTTATCAGCCGCGCACCACAGAAGCTCATGAAGGATCCCACTGTCGTCCCCTGGAACTACAACAAAGTGGTAGTTACATACAAGGGAAAAAAATCACTGGGGAAGTAATGAAACCAACCCTTCTGGGAAATATATCAACTTGGAGGAATTGAACAAAGACAAAAAAAGCATTTCTCGCTCAAAAAGCCGGTTAGTGCTGAAGAGGCCGAGGAATTCTTCTGAAAGATGAAAACTGTGGACTACAATGTAACTGACCAACTCTAGAAGTCTCCCTCTCAGGTCTCGCTCTTGTCTCTACTGATAAGCTCGAATGAGCATAAGAAAGTGTTGATAAAGACCCTCAATGAAGCATATGTTCCGATTGAAACCACTATTGAGCAACTGGAAAGGATGGCAGAAAGATTCTTCGAAGTTAACCGAATTTCATTCAGCAGAAATGACTTGCCCCCGGGAAGGGGCTGCCCACAACAAAGCTCTTCACTTGACAGTCAAATGCGAAAGTTACTATGTGAAAAGAGTCATGTTGGATGGAGGATCTGGGGTTGACATCTGCAAAATGGAAATTAGGACTAATAGAATCAGGCCTAACAATGTTTGTGTACGTGCCTTTGATGGTGTCAAGAGAGACATAATAGGGGAGATTGATTTGATCTTGACTATCGGTCCTGTGGATTTCGAAGTGACATTTCAGGTCTTTGACATGTTCACTTCCAATAATTTTCTCCTAGGAAGGCCTTGGATCCATGTTGCAGGAGCCATACATTCTACTCTCCACCAAATGGTGAAGTTTGAACATGAAGATCAGGAAATTGTGGTACATGGAGAAGACAAGACGTCAATTTATCGGGACCCATCAGTCCCATGTCTCGAGGCTAAGGAAGGTAGCGAGCACATAGTCTATCAAGCTTTTGAGATTGTGGTCGTGGATCAGTGTGAGGAAGGAAGCTTGTGTCCTCAACCCTTTATGAAAATGCGTCAATAATGGTTGCTACTAAAATGATCAAGCACAACTATAAGCTTGGGAAGGGGCTCGGGGTGTCTTTGCAAGGTATCACAAAACCTATCACTTTAGCTGCCAGTGAGAAATTCTTCGGTGTGGGTTTCTAAGCTACAAAAGCTGATGTGACATGGGCAAATAAATGAAAGAGAAATGGTTGGATGTTACCTCAGCCGGTCTCACATCTCTCCAAAACATCACCAAGCCAAGATACATAGTGGAAGAAGATGAGGCCTTCACGACCAAGGAAATTGAAAACATATGTGGATCCATGAGGCAAATGTTGTATGAGACTCGCATGGTCCAGCCGGGAGAAGGCTCGAGCATTGCTGAGGTCCAATATATGGGGCCCGATGTGCAAAATTGGAAGGATACTCCGTTCCCAGTCAGGCGGGAATCCCGGTAGTCCAGTCTTGCCACCTTTTCTACATTCTGAGTTATTCCAGGGTGTAACTCGAATGTTTCTTTTAGTTTATTGTATTTAAAAGTCCAGTGTAAACCCTTCTATCTTCAAATTCAATTCAATGAAATCAATATTTCACCATCTATGAATCTCTATCTTTATTCTTTCTGATTTTGTTACTTTATTATTTCTTCTTTCAGTTCTAATAATGCGGACTTAAATAATATGACATGCTTACGGACTTCATGCCTAGATCCTAACACGCTCTCTAATTATGAAATAATGAAGCAAGAACCAGAATATAATGGAGATGAGGCTTTTAGGAAAATAAACCAAGAATTGGAACAATTTGAGAATAAGCCTAAGACAAACTTAAATGAAACTGAACCAGTTAATTTGGGTAGTTCAGAAGAGGTCCAAAAAACCATGATAAGCATTCACACGGATGAAAGAACTAGGGATGCATTGATCCAACTTTTTTTCGAATTCAAAGATGTGTTTGCTTGGTCCTACGATGATATGCCAGGACTAAGTGTTGATTTAGTGGTGCACAAATTGCCAACTTACCCCGATCATCCCCCTGTCCAGCAAAAATAGAGAAAGTTCAAAAATTAAATTAGTGACAAGATCAAAGAAGAGGTCACCAAACAGCTAAAAGTGGGGGTGATCTGAGTGGTCCGATACACCACATAGTGGATAATGTGGTTCCAGTGCCAAAGAAAGATGTGAAAACCTGAGTGTGTGTTGACTATCTGGATCTGAACAAAGCAAGTTCCAAAGACAACTTCCCTTTGCCAAACATCCACATCCTTGTTGACAACTGTGCCAAACATGAGATACAATCTTTGTGGATTGTTATGTTGGATATCATCGGGTCTTGATGGATGAAGAAGATGCGGAAAAGACAGCCTTCACTACACCCTGGGGAACCTATTGTTATAGAGTCATGCCTTTTGGTTTGAAGAATGCCAGGGCAACTTACATGTGAGTTATGACAACCATCTTTCATGACATGATGCACCAAGAAATCGAGGTGTATGTGGACGATGTGATCATTAAATTAAGAATGCAGGACGACCGTGTTCGGGATTTAAGAAAGTTCTTTGAGCGTATGTGTAAGTATGAACTGAAGTTAAATCCAGCTAAATGTGCATTTGGAGTTCCGTCTGGGAAACTTTTGGGGTTTATAGTCAGTCGGAGGGGCATCGAGCTAGATCCAACAAAGATAAAGTCTATTCGGGATTTGCCTCCTCCGAGAACCAAGAAAGAGGTTATGAGTCTGTTTGGAAGGTTGAATTACATCAGTATATTGATTTCTCAGTTGACTTCCACATGTGAACCCAAATTTAAGCTGTTGAAGAAAGATGCGACTGTTAGATGGACAGATGAGTGTCAGGAAGCTTTCGACAAAATCAAAGAATATCTGTTGAATTCACCAGTCTTGGTCCCACCCGAACCTGGAAGGCCTTTATTTTTGTATTTGACAGTCTTGGAGAATTCCTTTGGATGTGTTCGCGGGCAGCATGATGTGACCGGAAAGAAAGAACAAGCCATATAATATTTGAGCAAGAAGTTCATTAGTTATGAAGCCAAATACACTTTGTTGGAAAGGACTTGCTGCGCCCTAGGGTCGCTCAGAAGCTTAGGCATTACTTGTTGGCCTATACCACCTACCTCATAACCAGGTTGGACCCATTGAAGTACATATTCCCAAAGCCGATGACCATAGGAAGGTTAAAAAAATGGCAAATTCTGCTCACCGAGTTTGACATAGTTTATGTCACCCGCACGACAATGAAAGCTCAAGCTTTAGGATTATTTAGCTGAAAATCCTGTTGATGATGAATATCAGCCCTTGAGTACGTACGTTCTGGATGAGGAAGTAAATTAAGTTGAGGTAATCTCAGAAGACACCAACGCTTGGAAAATGTTTTTCGATAGAGCTGTGAATGTAAAAAGTGTTGGGATTGGGGCAATTTTGGTCTCACCCACCGATCAACACTATCTTGCCACAACTCAGCTGTGGTTATTCTGTACGAATAATACCACCAAGTATGAAGCCTGCATTATGGGCATGAACATGGCAATCGACCTAGATGTGGAAGAATTTCTAATCATAGGAGATTCTGATTCGATTATCTGACAAGTTCAAGGTGAATGGGAAACCCGAGATGTCAATCTTATTCCATACATGCAACATGTGGAAGATCTTATAAAGCGGTTCAAGTCTATCGAGTTCAGGTACATTCCTCGGTTTCATAATGAGTTAGTTGATGCACTAGCTACTTTGGCCTCGATGTTGCCATATCCAGGAAATGTCCACATTGACCCATTGGAAATCCAAATTCGAGAAAGGCATGGTTATTGCAACACAATTTATATAGAGCCTGGCATTCAGCCATGGTATCGTGATATTAATAGATTCTTGAAAACAAAGGAATATCCCGAGCAAGCTATTGGAGACCAAAAGAGAACCATTAGAAGGCTCGCCGATGGTTTCTTCTTGAGCGGAGAAGTCTTGTACAAAAGGACTCCGGATCTAAACCTTCTCAGATGTGTGGATGCGCAAGAGGCCGGAAGAATCATGAATGAAGTACATATAGGACAGTGTGGATCACATATGAGTGGATACGTCCTTGCAAAGAAAATATTTCTAGCAGGTTATTATTGGATGACTATGAAAAAGGATTGCTTCAGTTTTGCTCGAAAGTGTCATCAGTGTCAGGTACACGGTGACCTGATTAATGCACCGACTTCTAAATTATATTTTATGTTAGCACCGTGGCTATTTGTTGCTTAGGGTATGGATATCATTGGGCCGATCGAGCCAAAATCTTCAAATGAGCACAAATTCATATTAGGTGCCATTGAATACTTCACAAAGTAGGTCGAAGCAGTCACTCTGAAAGTCATCACTAAGAAAGCAATGGTAGACTTCGTGCACTCTAACATCATCTGCCGTTTTGGTATTCCTACATCTATTATTACAAACAATGCTGCAAATTTTAATAGCCATCTAATGAGGGAGATATGTGAATAATTTAAGATCACTCATCGGAATTCTACCCCTTATCGGCCCAAAGCTAATGGTGTTGTTGAAGCAGCAAACAAGAACATCAAGAAGATTCTTAGAAAGATGATTCGAAGTTCTAGACAATGGCATAAAAAGTTGCCATTTTCATTGTTGGGATATTGCACAACTGCGTGCACATCAGTTGGAGAAAAACACTATCTATTGGTTTATGGCACTTAAGCCATAATACCCGCAAAAGTTGAAATTCCATCTCTCCAAATCATTGTTGAAGATTAGATTGAGGATAATAAGTGGGTCAAGACCCGTCTTGAACAGTTAACCCTGATTGATGAAAAACGGATGGCCGCAATTTGCCACAGGCAGTTGTATCAACAAAGAATGGCCTGTGCCGATAACACAAAAAGTGCGGCCTAGGAACTTTGAAGTGGGGCAACTTGTTTTGAGGCGTATTCTCCCTCATCACAAAGAAGCAAAAGGAAAGTTCGCTCCAAACTGGAAGAGTCCGTACATTATAAGAAAATTATTGCCGAAAGGGCATTGTACTTGGGAGATATTGAAGGAAATGACCCTGAAAAGGTTGTCAATGCAGATGCGGTCAAAAGGTATTACATTTAACCTTTCTGTGGTACCAATATTATCTGATTGGGATGACGAAGTCTTTCATTCTCGCTACCCCAAACACTTCAACCCTTTGCTAACCCTTCGAACCGGTTACCTTTCTTTGATTACCCTCTTTGGAACACAAAAACATTTATAAAAAAAAAGTTTTCCATGAACTAAATTCCAAAAGGATACGTAGGCAGCCTCTCTAGGGTTCAGTCACACCAAAACAAAAATCCACATTTCCCTAAAAGTTGAAACTGGGGCAGAATTTATAATGGTTCGGCGACAATCGCCCGAAAGGTTCCAAAGTTGTATGTCGATCCAAACTCTTTTTACCCAAAATCCTGTTCAAAGGCCTTTGGATCGATCGACAAAGAAGTACACAATGGGAGGTTGTTGGATCCGATATAATAAAATGAGAGAACCTTATTGGTGAAAACCTACACGGCCACCGTAGGGAGATGGTGAGCAGAGAAATTGAAAATGAGAGAGTCTTGTTAGTAAAAACTTGCAAAGAGCACTATAAGGCGACGGTGAGAAGAGAAATGAGAGAAGTCAGTTGGCGAAAACCCACAAAGGGCGCTACTGATCGAAAAGAAGGAACCCCTTACAACCATCGGCACTGATAGAGTCCTGGCAAGGTTTCTCGATTTTGAGATACGAGTTATGATGTGTTTATGAGAGATCCAGTCCAAGAAGCATGTCATGTCTATTGAAGTCTGCATGCACTCCAGATAAGTCCTTCTTTCCTCCCCCCGACAGGGACACTTCTCATTAAATTTATTATCCTGTCCTTTGTTCACTTTTCTTCGGATCCCTTTCGATTTAATCCTCCTCCGAAACGAATATAAAGAAAACATGGAAAGATTGGTTTTACAAGGTTCTACTTAACAAAAGCCGAATTCAAGGAAAAGCACCCAGCCTCAGCAGGTGCATGGAGTTGATCTCGATTGGCCATGATGGCCAATGCTCCAGAGTCAAAATTATTGAAAGGAAAGAAATCCAAAGTCAAGTGCCCATAAAGGCAAAATAAGATGAAAAGGCCAAAGCCCCACACGGAGTAACCATCATGTGAAATTTTGGATAGTCAAGATCCCTGGGTTTAGAAGAGAGATCGTTCTCCAGAAAGCCAGTGAGCAATAGAGGTTTTCATCGAAAGAATTGGGCCGAGATCAAGTGATCAAAACAATCAAGGCCACAAAACCAACCACCATTGCAAACTAACAATTGTTCTTTATTTGAAAATATAAAATAGGTGCAATCCAAAGCAACCTTGCAAGAAGCAGGTGCGACCAAAAAGAAACTGCGCAAGAGCTAGAAATAGCTTTGCAACAACAATCCAAAAAGGGAACTCCTCTCCAAAATTCTTTCCCGCATTCACTCATTCCATGAAATAAATAAATAATATAAAAAACGAGAAGGAAAATTCAAATCATGGTAGCCTAGGGTCCCCAATCTCTAGCTATGTTTTTTCCAACATAGGGTCCCATCCCCTAGTCGCTTCCAGCATAACCTGGTAGTCTTTTTCATTATAGGGTTTCACTCCCTAGTTGATCCCCAGCATAACCCGAGGATCTTTTTTTTTCTTTTTCGACATAACTCGATGACCTCCCCGGTATAACCCGCGGACCTCCCCGGCATAACCTAATGACCTTTTTTTTCTTGCATAACCCAAGGATCTTTTTTCTTTTCCGGCATAACCCGATGATTTTCCCGACATAACCCATGGATCTCCCCAACATAACTCGAGGACCTTTTTTTTCTTTTCCGGCATAACCCGTGGACCTCCCCGGTATAATCCGAGGACCTTTTTTTTTCTTTTTTTGCATAACCCGATGACTTTCCCGGCATAAATCGAGGACCTTTTTTATTTTCCGGCATAACTCGATGACTTTTCCAGCATAACCTGTGGACTCCCCGGCATAACCCGATGACCTTTTTTCTTTTCCAGTATAACCCAAGGAACTTTTTTTTTCTTTTCCGACATAATCCGATGACTTTCCCGAGATAACCCGAGGACCTTTTTTTCTTTTTTGGCATAACCCGAGGACCTTTCCGGCATAACCCGATTATTTTTCCAGCATAACCTTTTAATCTTTCAAACTTGGGGCCTGAACATGTTTTACCGTGAGGCACAAGGTTTGAGATGACCAAAAGAAGAAGTCTCAACCCAAATAAAGAAAAGAAGAACAAGAAAAGAAGTTGAAATCTAAGTGTAAAAGTGGAGAAAAGATACAGACTGCTCAAGATATGGTTGAAGTCACAAGCTTTGTATGTCCCGCCTTGACTTGAAAAGCTGAAGAAGAATGACCAAAGGTTGCAGCTAATGAGCATCAAGATTCGGATCAGATTCTGCAGGAAGAACCGTCCAAGACTCAAGATCAAGCTTTAGAAGGTTTATAGATAGGAATATTGTAACTCGTAGTTGATAGGCTTAGTTAGTTTAGCTTTTCATCTTTTATTTCGGTGTAATAAGGAGCTCAGCAAGCAAAATAGCAGCAACAACAGTGAAATCACTGTTTCTCGGTAGTCCCAGCTAAGAAAACTTTCAGAACTACACTGACCTGATTCCTTTATAGCCAAGGATATATAGGCAACCTCTGAAGCAGGGTTTGTTCAGACTTTTTCAAAAGATGCTTCTCATGGAGTTTCAAACGGGCAAAAATCGCTCGTAATTGCTCATTTTATCTTTGCTTGAAAATCCTTCGTGTTTCCGAGCAAAAAGGGGCAACTGTGAACATGTGATTTTTTTCCTATAAAATCCAAGAAAATAGATTTTTTCCAATTATTTGCCATTTTATAGGATTTTTTGTAGGATTTTATTAGTTGCTTGCATTTTGTGCACATTTAATTTTCATTAAATCATGAAAAATGTCAAAAATATCATGCATTGCGTTTAGGTTTTTGTTTTCACAATTTTAAGACTAATTAGTTAAATATTTATTTTATTGAAAATGAAAATCACAAATGGCTCATTTTACATTTTTTACCTTTTAATTCTTATGTTATTGATTTTTCTCTTTTAACTTAGGATAAAGTAATTATTATAATTATTATAATTAGATAATTAGTTAGTCTCACAAATTAGATTAATTTATGATTTTTAATTAAAAATAAAAAAGAAAACAAGAAAAGAAAAAGGAAATAAAAGGATTAATTGAAGAAAGTTTTTAAAATTGAATTTGGGCTGATTTTTATGCTTAAACCAGGTCCCAATTCACTCATATCCAAGTCCAAAATCGACTTACCCGGTCCATGCCCCCACTTATATGAAATGACCCCATTTTGTTTCCCTGTCAATCACGACCGTTGGATCTTTATGATCCCACGTCTCCGAACTAGCCTCTTAATTTTCTATATAACTGTCTTAAAATGAGACCACCCCCCAAAGACCTCTCATCACTCTGTATCTCTTAATGTCTCGATATCTAACCCCAAACCCTAGCCTCCCTAAGATACTTCACCGTTTCTGCTGCTAACCGCCACCAGAAATTGCCTCACGGCAGTTCCGGTGTTCCAAACACCTTCAAATTAACAACCCATAACCCCCGTCCCTTCCTCTTTCCAAATCCACAAGCTTTTTCTCCAAAATCCCTACCCAAACCCTCGAATCTTAGATCCAAAAATTATTTTCTAAACCCTAAATCACCAAAATGCCACAAAATTCATACCATGCAATCCCTCCCTTCTCCTCTTCCCAAATATCCCCATGGTTCCTTTCAAATCAACCCAATTTTGTAGAATTTTAAATCTAAGATTCCGAAAAAAAACTTAAATTTTCTGTTTCTTCTTTTCTTGGTCAGTGGTTGATCAAGTGAACCCAAAACATCCATTAGTCGATTGTTCTTGTTAAGAACAATCGATTAATGGTATTTCGAGTTCATTTCTGCCTTGTGAAGTTTGGCCGAGTTCATAGTAGGGTCCTGTTTGGAACAGACGTAGGTGATTGCCTTTTCTGTTTATTTTACTTTCTTGTTAATTGTGTTCTTCATGTTAATTGATTCCTTTACCGCATGTTTTGGGGCTATAATTTTAGGTTTTCTTTTCTTTATTCACAACTGCTTAGTTGATCATTTATTTCTGTTTAGTAAGTTAATTGAAGCGTGTCTGAATTTCTTTAATCAATTGCATAAGTTAGATTAATTAGGTTTCACTGTTTTTTCATGTTAGGTTCAGAATTTGTTTAGGGTTTTTTTAGTCTATCTTTACTCTGTTCTTGTTTAATTATAGATGCATTAGTCATTGAATTCAGTGTTGTTTAGCTTTAATTATATTAATGCTTTTTAGGTCATTCTCAAGTTTAAAATTGCATTATTATCATTTTATTTACCCTCTTAATTTGAATTCCGATCTTTTAAATGGCTGTTGTCCTGAATTTGTACATCATTAGGATATATAGGGACCTAATTAAATTAAAAAGAAACTTAGGACAATTTTTTAGAAAATATCTAGGGAGAGAAGTTTCCAGAAAGTGTACAACTGTCCTAACTATTATAAAAGATACAAAAAAAATAAGATAAAAGGGACAGCTGTACCAGGGTTGTTGAAAAAGGACACTACTATTTTCAGCTATAGGATAAGGAATATTCCTAAAGAATACCTATCTTAGGTAGCTTATATATAGGTACCATTCCTTTAACACACAGCAGATTTTTGAACCCTAAAAAATACACTCTAAGAAGTTCAGTTTTTTCTCTAAGAAGTTGATTTACTTCTCCTCTGATTTTAGCGAACTTAAAGAACTTCTTTGAGAATTTCTGGGTTTTTCATAAGTTGAAATGGTTTGAAGCTGAAAATTTCTCTTCTGGGATGTATTTGTTGTTGTTCATTGTTGTGTTTGTTTAAAGCTTGGTTGAGCTCCAGATCTATTTATTCTGACCTCTCATTTGGTCTTCTACTATTCTTCTTTTCTTTTCTGCCTTTAGGTATGTGGCTGTACCTCCATGCTTTTCCATTGAATGAATACCTTTGTTTAATCTATGCTTGAGTACATCTACTTTGTATTAAGGGTTAGATTCTGCTGTATATGTTTAGTGCTGTCCAGTTTTCTATCACATTTGACTTGCTAAATTGATGTTTGGACTGATTATGCCATAATCTCGTTTGATCCAGCATGTTACATAGGGTTCCTTCTTTCACTAGTCTTTGATGTTATTTATAATAATTATATCCTTGCAAAGGAGTATTTATTTGAGAGATGATTTCAGGATTAGGGCAATATTAAGGAGGTAAATTTGATTACCAGTTGGTTAGATTTACTCCTGAAAAGTACAAGCACAATGAATGTTGGCTACAAATGGCAGAATTATGTTGGTTCTACGGCTAGTGCAGTACCTAAATTTTGTAGTTAATTTAAAACTTATTCAGTTTCAGAAGGTTGTAATTGATAAGGTTGTATTTTTTGCTGTAATAGGATAGATGTCATTTTATCCACGATACTTTCCTTATAATTTGTGTTCAATATAGTTCGAAGTTGTTCAATCATGTACTATGCAAGATAGTTAAAAGATTCTAATTATCAATGTTTGTTTAGTATTTTAGTTTTCAGCAGTATTAAGTAGGGTTCAAATCTTCCTTTCTTAATACTAATAGCATATTAATGGTTAAACTTAGAATATGCCCTTTATTTGTGTTGAAATTTTCAATATCCTGGGTTGCATGTGATTGAAGGAATCTAGGTCTTAATTTGGCCTTGCACTAGGCCAGATGAGATAGCCCAGTCGAGTTTCGACCTTGGGCTCTTCTACCAATGATTTAATTTCTGTTTTGGGCTTGATTCAGAGCTTTAATCAAATTCATTAATGTATTTCATTCAGAACCATTTTCTTGCAATTCTTTTGGCAATTGAGTAAGTCTTAGAACATAAAGGTACATAGGCCCAGACGTTAGATAACCATAACTGGATCCGCCTGATATCAGCGCAATGTGGGCAAAATTGGTTAAGACTCCTTTAGAAGCAAGTGCCTTGGGGTTCTTTTCTACATGGGCCAAATCGTGAGCCCAAATACAACTTTCAAAGCTGAATTAATTAAGTAGTGAGCCATTGCTGGCCCAAAATTCCTTTTCCAAAGTTTTAAAAGCCTAACCCTTCGCACTTTAAGTTTGTCTTTGATTAAAAGATTCTTAGTTTGAACTTCAAATTAGGATATGAGTATCCTTAGTCTTGCTTAAGTGAAATGAAAACCTTGTTAAAATAAAATTGAGGTGTGTCATAGACAAACAAGACCCATAACTTATGGCCCTCACATTAAATATTAACTTAGTATAGTGAAATATCCTTTTTTAAACACTCGTAATTTGCTTTAGACGCGTTTATAATAAAATCATCATAGCTACGGGTACAGTTCTCGTGACATAGTTATGGTACCTAATTTCCAAATTTGGAGGTGCATTTCATATAACCCGATCATAACAACTTCGAATATTAATAAAATAAAAATACCGTGAATCGCGGGTGAATTTCATGTAGCATGATTCACGTCGTGTTCCAAAACAATTTGTTCAAGAAATAATTTCATAAATCCTAAAAGCGGTTATAAAGCTAAAAATGCACAATAGGTTTAAAACATGTAGTTAAATCAGATAATAGGCTAATTATTAATAGTTTAAGAGACCGTGCTAGAACCATGGAACTCGAAAATGCCTAAGATCTTCTCCCGGGTTAACATAATTCCTTATCTAGAATTTCTGGTTTGCAGACTTTCAAATAAAGTCAAAAATTTCTCAATTTGGGATTTAAAATAAACCGGTGACTTGTAACACCAAATAAACTATTCCAAGTGGGGAATCTGATAATTTAAATAAAATAATCCCATTTTGATTTATGTCACTTTAATAGGAAAAACTCCCTTATACCCCTCGGGTGTAAAAAAAAGGTGTGACACTTTCTAACATATTCTCTTGATATTATTGCTTCCATTTATTATCTTCATTATTGTTCATCATTTTTTACTTGTCATTGGCCATAAAGAGCCTTCTTCAATTTTATCATAACTGTTAGTCATACTTCGATCACCTTCGATATCTCATAGACGAGCCCCGGAATCGACCCTGAGTCCCCCGAATCGACAAGCTCGAAGCCCCGATTGTCAACCTATTGGTTCGATTATCACCTCTTTCTTAACTCTTATTTTGTTTCTAAGTCTCATGCATAACATCAACTGCTTAACAACCGGCATAAAAATAGATCACGTATTTTTAGAGTCCCATTATCAAATTTAATTGTAATTACCATTTTCATGGTAAACAGTTTGGTGTCCACCGTAGGGATAAAAATATTAGTGATTATTTTCTTTCTTGTCCCATTACACAACGGAAGTTAACTTTCATGCTTTTTCTTGTCTAAATATCTTTGATTTCATGTCGGAATGTCTGATTCAGTAAGCAATAACCTTGAGAACCACGAAGAGAATGGTGTGGCTGTTCCAGGTGTTGGTGAGACACCACGAAACCTTGAGAACGCACCAGCACTAATTTTGGTGGACGGAGTCTTGCGCGACGCTCAACACGTCAAAATAAGGTCCCACACTAATAGGAGCATACACCAAGGCGACCAACAAGAATCCCAGAAAACCCCAGCTCGGGAAGAATGGGAGATTAGACTTCATGTTATTTTTGAAATGTTACAGGCACAAAAACTGGCTATTACTTAGCTGCAAAGCGACCAAAAAAACTCCTAGCACAGTAGCACCAGGGACAGCTCCCCTGGCCGAACATGTACCGGAGAGATCGAGCAATAACGGGTCGATGGCTGATCCCGTCATCGTAAAGATGCTCGAGGACCTCACCAGAAGGATCAAATCGGGAGAGAAAATGATAGAAGCCAACGATAAGAAGGTCCAGACTTACAACTCCAGGGTCGACCAAATTCCAAGAACGCCCCCGATCTTGGAAGGTGTAGACTCAAAGAAGTTCGTACAGAAGATGTTCCTACAGGAAGCGAACCCGAAACCCATTCCAAAGAAGTTTAGAATGTCGGACCTTCCAAAATAAAATGGTACATCGGACCCCAACGAGCACGTCACCGCGCACACTTGTGCAGTAAAGGGCAATGACCTAAGGGACAACGAGATCGAGTCCGTACTGCTGAAAAAGTTCGGGGAAACACTCTCCAAAGAGGCAATGATGTGGTATCATAACCTGGACCCAAACTCTATATACTCATTTGCCATGTTGGCAGATTCCTTCATTAAGGCACATGTTGGTGCCATCAAAGTAGCAACAAAGAAATCCGACATCTTCAAGATTAAGCAGAGGGAAAATGAGATGCTACAAGAGTTCGTATCTCGCTTTCAAATGGAACAAACGGAATTACACCTGTCTCTGATGACTGGGCAGTGCAGGCCTTCACTCAAGGTCTGAACGAACAAAGCTCGATGGCTTCAAAGCAGTTGAAACAGAATCTGGTTGAATATACCGTCGTGGCCTGGTTGGATGCTCACAACTGATATCAATCTAAAATCAGGGTCAAAGACGACCAACTAAGAGCTCCCTAGGGCTCGATATACCTAATCAGGCTTCTAGCGAAGGAGCCGAAGCCAAATAAAGTAAGGTACCAACCGTACACATACATCCTTAGTTGAGCGCGTCTAAACAAAGCAGTGGACCGTACCTCATGCTCATCACAAGTGACAGGAACACACCGGGACTCAAAATATTGCCGACATATTATACACTAAGGTATGACCATCTGCTTTTTATTTACTTCATACTAACCTTTATGCAGGCGTTCGACCGAGGCAGTCGAAACGCTAACCTAACTCGAAGACCTTAAGGTTTTAAAGCATCGTTGCACTCTTTTCCTTCGGACGGGTTTTTATCCTAAAAAGGATTTTACCGGCAAGGTTTTTAATGAGGCAACTTCTATATTCTACCTAAGGAAGACTCAACAAAGTATTTAAGGCTTCCTTTGCAATCAATCTCAAATACTGGGGGGCATCCCCCTAGGAGATCCCCTACTCGGAGAAGTCAAGGTACGCCGAATGGGGTTTCGAAAGGAAAATGATATACCAGGCCAAACGGTCGAATGAACTATGTCCATATAGAATAGCCGGGCCCATGACAGCGAAAACATATATACTTTTACCAAGTAATCGAAGAATACTTTTCATCAAAGCATTCCACGCTTCAAAAGAAACTTTACATTTTAAAAAAAATGACTCCTCTATAAAAAACGTCCCGAACACTCGGGGACTGCCATCAATCGCCATCTCCATCAAAATGGCTCCCGAGCCGAGAAAGGCTCGATACTCAGGGACTGCCATCAATTTCTATCTCCATCGCAATGGCTCCCGAGCTGAGAAAGCTTCGATAACTCAAGGAATGCCATCAATCGCCATCTCCATTGTAATGGCTCCTAAGCCGAGAAAGCCTCAATAACTCGGGGACTGCCATCAATCGCCATCTCCATCGCAATGGCTCCTGAGTCGAGAAAGCCTCGATAACTCAGGGACTGCCATCAATCGCCATCTCCATTGTAATTGCCCCCAAGCCGAGAAAGCCTCGATAACTTGGGGACTGCCATCAATTGCCATCCCCATCGACTTATCAATACCCGAGGCCATAAGACCCCAAGCGGGCAAACTCAGTCTTGCAAGACCTACATAAGGCAATAATGATATCTGTAAGACCTCAAACAAGGCATGAACAATACTTATACCAAGTATCCAAAACTGTAAGACCTCAAGCAAGGCATGAACAATACTTGTACCGAGCATCCAAAATTGTAAGACCTCAAAGGCATGAAAAACTTTTTTTTTGATAAACTAACATATTTCATTTATCAAAATTGTTCTATAAATAGTAGGATTTGCTGACCAGCTCCTTTTCTCTTCCTGGACTCTACTTAACTCTTACATCTTATAGATGTCTCCCAATATACTATACCAGTCAGCTATAAATGTTCATTCCTATACATTACTTCCTAATATAATATTCTAACATTCTAACATAAACTTAAATACACATGTATACAGGATTCTCTAGTAGCCTAACTATGGATATCTATTCAAAGCTTCCATATGTTCCTGCCAAGTTCTATAAGTATGACTTTTGATGTGTACATATGAAGTGATCTCGCGGCATATCTGCTCTGCTGATGTGCTTCCACTTTGAAATCTAATTAAATTCTTATCCCTCCATAAGCTGTGTAGTAGTATGCCAAACACTGCAACAATAATATTGCCAATTCCTTTCTTCTTCCTAGCATGATAAGTCACCCAATGCAGTTCCTCCTCCCAAGCTTGGATCTGTCTTTGGATTCCCATCCATTTGAGCAATCTCTTCCAGATAGTACTTGTGTATGAGCACTCAAAGAATAGGTGTTCAAATATCTCTTCATCCTGACCACAGAATACACATATTGAATTTACTTGGATGCCTATTTTCTGCAGTCGATCCAGTGTTGGTAATCTCCTTTGAATGGCCAGCCACATGTTGAATTTGTGTCTAGGATGTATCTGAGGATGTAATATTAATCTTTTCCAGTATACCTTCTTCCCTTGAGGAGTTTGCAAATTATATAGCTTCTTTATACTTAATTTACCTCTTGTGTTATGTAAAGACTCTAATCTTTCTTGCACATTGCCTTGTGAAGTTGGTATATTCAATATAAACTTCCTTTTCTAAATAATCTTCCTTACTACCCAAGCTTCACTCTTAGGTATATGCATGGTGTCAATGCTCCTATTCTTTATGTAGTATGTATAGATCCATCGAATCCACAAGCAATCTTTCTTCTTTGTAATTGCCCATAGATGTTTCACTATTGCAGTTTTTTTTTAAACTTAATCCACTAGGCATTGTGCCTAGGGCTGATTTTCAAAAATATAAAACATAGTACAATAAAAGTGGAGGGGGGCCTGTACCTTACCTCTACACATAAGATGAAAATGCATTTGGTTAACCACATATAGTAACCAAATGACATCTGAACACTATGAAGGTTTAGACCTATAATGTTGATCCAATTGTCTACCCCACATTGATAGACAATTGGAATACAAAATACAAGAGTAGTAGGCCTAGGTAAACTATACAAAATTGCACATGAGATCCTAATTATACTAAAATATGGAGTTGGAAGATATTCTTCCATATACAATTAACTCTATTTCTAACTAGAGAGTGAGTATAGCCTATGATGTTAGACAAAACCAAAGTGATAATGGGGGGATTTATCTTCAACCTTGCTTTGACATTGGAATCAAAGAAAGCAAGTGTGAAGATATGATACAAAAGGGGCCCAAAAAATGGACAGAAAACTTGCAGATGCCAGCAGTTTGTGATAGAGGAGAGGGAGCACTTCCTTGGTTGTACTGCTCCAATAATCCTAATTTCTACATGCTGGTGAAGATGGTGTGAGTGTGGCTGCTTCAGGAACTCAAAGGAGCAGATGGGCTCCACCAGCTGATTGGTTGGTGGAAGCATGAAACAGCACAATTGGGACTGTTGTTGACTGAACAATATAGGAACTAATGGCATTCCACTATTGCAGCTTTATTCCAGTTGCACAAGTTTATCACATTTAACCTTCCTATTGTTTGTGGTAAATAGACTCTGTCCCATGCTACCAAAGCTCTTCTGGAAATTTCAGCCTGCCTAGTCAATAAGAAAGTTCTGCATACTGCCTCTATCATTTTGCTTATCTTCTTTGGTAGTAAAAATATCTGAGCCCAATAAGTCTATATCCCAAAAATTACTGACTTGATGAGCTGCAATCTTCTAGCATATGATAATAGTTTTGAAGTCCAGCAACTGATCTTTGCAGTAATCTTTTCAACCAATGGACAACACTGATGATTAGATAGCTTTTCGGAAGCTAATGGAACCCCTAAGTATTTAAAAGGTAAGCTGCCTTCATTGTATCCCAACTCCTGCAAGATAAGATCTTTCATCCTTTCAGTTGTACATGCAATGTAGACTGAGCTTTTATCAGGATTTGCTTGTAGACCTGATGCTTTTCAAAATTTCTGGAATGCATCCTGCAATAATTTTATTGACTGCAAGTCAGCTCTGCAGAACATCAATAGGTCATCAGCAAAACATACATGCATCACTCCTAGCTTTTTGCACCTTGGATGACAGTGGAACTCTTTATTTGCTGCCAGTTGTCTAAACTCCCTTTGAAAGTACTCCATAGCTAGCACAAATAAGTAGAGTGACATGGGATCTCCATGTCTTATCCCTCTCTTGACTTCAAATGGTTTTGTGAATCCTCCATTTAAAGTCAAGGAGTAGGATAAAGTTTTTATACACTCCGTAATCCATCATACAAATTTATGTGGAAACCCCAGCCCAATCATTATCCTTTTTCAAATAGTACCAATCCAATGTATCATAAGCTTTCTTTAGATCAACCTTGAGAATACATCTTGCAGAAATACCTTTCATGGTGTATCCTTTGAATAGTTTATGAGTGAATAGTATGTTGTCAGATATATTCCTGCCTTCAATGAATGCTGATTGAGAGTCTCCAACTAAGTAATTCATTACTGCTTTTAATCTCCCAGTTATAATTTTTGTGATTATCTTGTATATAGTTGTGCAGCATGTTATTGGCCTAAAGTCCTTGACCTGTGTAGGATTAGAAACTTTTGGAATACGAGTGATAGCAGTACTGTTTATGACCTTTGGCAGCTTCCTTGTATTAAAAAACTAAGATATCAACAATCACATCTTCTTTGATCACCTCCCATTGGTTAGTGTAGAATTCAACTAGAAACCCATCTACCCCTGGTGCTTTATCAGTTGGCATGCTTTTAATAACTCTAACTATCTCTTCCATAGTGACTGGCTTGATCATCTCTAACTGCTGTGACCTTGTTAGGAAAGGTCCTTGTTTTATCACCTCAACATCTGGACATGGGTGCATTGGTGATGACTCCTCCATTAGCTTCTTGAAAAATTCCAAAAACTGCTCCTCCACCTGTTTAGGATATGTTAGTATGATACCTACATCATTGTGAATAAAGACAATAGCAGTATTGTTAGTGCGCATCTTCCATTGAGCATGGAAGTATTTGGTGTTTGCATCTCCATGTTGAATCCAAGTAGCTCTAGACTTTTGTCTCATCACCTGCTCCTCAATGTTACTCCATTTTTCTACTTCTAATAAGGCTTCCTTTTCTTCTTTTATGCTTTCCTGCCTTAAAGGATGTATGGATAGTTGATGTTGGACCAGTTCTAACTACTGCTTTGCTGACTCAGTTTTTGCTGGTAAGATGCCATATAGTTGTTCAAACCTTTCAATGCCTCCTTCAGTTTCCTGAGTTTATACCAAGTCCTTGACTGTGCTAACTCACAATCATTTTGCATCCACACTTCTTTCACTATCCTAGTAAAATTAGGATGGTGGAGGACATTGGTATACAATTTAAAAGGCCTAGGATGCATTTGTTGTTGAATGATGCCAGCCCTGCAATTCATCAATACAGGGGAGTGATCAAATACCCCAGGATTCAAATATTCTGCTTCAATATGGCCATTGTTCATCATCCAACTGAAATTCCCAAATTCCCAATCTATTTTGCTATACACCCTCACATTTTCATCCCTTTTATTACACCATGTATAATACCATCTTGTGCTTTTCAAGGGAGTGAGCTGTATTTTGTCTAAGAACTGCTTAAATCCTTGTACATCTGTGTAATAGGAACTCATATTCTATCCTTTGCTTGTAATACATTATTCAAATCACCACTGATTAGCCAGTCACATGTAATGTTGGATCCTATACCCATAAGCTTCTCCCATAACTGCTGCCTTGAGTTCAATTCATTATAAGCATAAACAACAATGAAAAGCCATTTCTTCTGGCTAACATAGTCTTCCACTTCAGAGTGTACAAATTGTGCATCAACCACTTGAATCTGAATGTTGATTTGAGGCTTCCACAAGAGCCAAATTCTCCCATTATATGCACAGTTATAGTTGAACTGCACTTTCCAATCCTTTACTATTTTCAGAGCTATTATTTTTTCCTTATTCTCTTCCACGCTGGTCTCAACTAGCCCCATTACCTCTACCTTATACTTCTTCAGAAAGAGCATCATCTCCTTCTGTTTAAAGGGATTGTTCATCCCTCTAATATTCCAAATACTGATTATCATGGATATGTAGGGTGGTTTTGACCACCCTACCCAGTATCAGTTGAAATACCCCTTTGACTCAGAATCTCAAACCTATTTATTGATTTGGCTAGTAGAACAACTTGGTTCTTCCTCAGTAGACACAATCACTCTTTTTTCATAACTTCTCTCATTCCTTATTACTTCTGAGAGTGTTGGAAATTCTCAGAGGCATGAAAAACTTGTAAGACCTTACTAAAGGCATAAACCCGATCTCAAAGTTTTGGCTATATATCAAACTTGTAAGACCCCTAAAAGGCATACCCTCAATATAGACTACTTCACTAGGGATCAAAAATGGCTCCGGCCAAGCACAAATGACTACAGTCACAAGGTTGTACCAACCAAACTAACGCAACTCAGGGACACCCGACCGTCCTTACAAAATCACAAGCCTTCAATTACTTTGAATCTACTTCAAAAAGGACCGGTTAAACAGACTACCCTCGACATAAGCAAAAGAGCTTCGACCATGTCAGCTCTTAAACACTGGCTTCGAGATACTCAACCTTAGAGCCAAACCTCCCGAGGTGCTCGATCATCGCCATATAATGACCCGCAATCAAGGTTTTTTATTAAACCGTCGAAGAGTTAGGCAAACACTCTAAAAAAATCCTTATCGGTGAAAAAATAAAGCCTACACAAAAGGTCTCATCGACCCAAGGCGTAATAGCCATTATCGCCAGCCCACATAAACGATCGCATTGACCCAAGGCGTAAGAGCCATTGTCGCCAACCCACATAAATGGTCATACCAACCCAAAGCGTAAGAGCCATTATCGCTAGCTTAAAGTTCAAAACTTGAGGGTCGAATGAGCTCGGGTTGCAAATCGATTCGGAGACTGAACCCAAAACAATTAACTAAATCTGCCTAAGAGCAAAAGTTTAAGAGCTATCGTCGCCAGCTTACACTAAAAGGTCGCATCGACCAAGTGCGTAAAAGCCTACGGGCCAGCCTAATGAGCCTCAGGGCCATACCACAAATATACGGATTCCTTTCAACTCAAAAGACTAATTCTTCTGGCTAAGACAAGAAGAAATGCAAGATAAACAAAACATCAACCTCAGGAGCCAAAAGAAGGAACACGCACTCCCTTGGGAAAGAAACTACCCGCTCCTTCAGGAAACCCTCATAATTCAAGATAATACTCGCCTCATACCGTAAGCATGCTGAAGAAGCCTAATGGCTTTCTCTCCCTCCAAAGCTTTCCGCAAAACGCCCTCACAACGAAGCATCTTGGACTTGAACTTTTCAAAAATTTACGAAAAGGGAGCTCAATAAGAAAGGGAGGGAACTAAACTCAAAGGCTTGCACCAAAACTCACCACAAAGAAGAGCCACTGAGCTTCCTCGAAGGTCGAGTGCACCTCTGGTAGCCTGGCTCCCTCAGCTCCGAAAGAGTGTCGACCCCAATCGGGGTACGGTCGCTCAGTGCATATGATCCCGAGTTTCGCGTATCCCTCAAGGTACCTCCGACGAAAAAGAAGGCGGCAGCGGAGGAGAAGACATCTTTCCAAAATGAGAAATCGCAGGCGAAGCAGGCTCAGTTGATACATCCTCTCCGAGCCCCCGGTCTGAGTTCATCTTGATTTGAGCACCTTGCAAAGGTATCTTCTTGTCTATTGTTATCATTCTTTAGCCCAGGAAGCCATTAGCATCACTGCAAGTCCCGAGATGGTACCCGATCTTGAAGACCTCCATCAAAGAGAAGATAGGATCCAGGAAGCCATTAGCATTATTGCAAGTCCCGAGGTGGTACCCGACCTCAAGAATCTCTATCAAAAAGAAGTTAGGCTCCAAAAAGCCATTAGCATCAATGCTAGTCCCGAGATGGTACCCGGTCTTGAGGACCTATCCAAAGGTCTATCAATATCATTGCAAGCCTCGTATGGGCCTGAGGTACCATCTAAATCCGGATAAACCCTCATCAAGAATCTATCTGCAACGCCTTTAAGGCTATCTACATCAAGTTCAAAACAAGTTTCTAGATGGTCCGAGTTTGAGAAAACCCCCGCTCAGAAATTGCTCTCAAAAGCCTAAAGGCGATCTCTATTCTCGAGTTTCCAAGAGAATTCCCCCTCAAAGATTGTCGCAGGGTCTGGAGGCTAAGTCTCGGTCCGAGGGTTCGAAGCCCTACTCTCATTCAACTCGAAGCCAGGGTCCCGATGACCCAAGTTTGTCAGTCCAACCCAAACCTGGTCCAATGAACGACGAATGGTTTTGCCGTGAGCCGAGTTAATCAATCAAAGGCTAGAAAAAATACCCACGCTGGGATCGATGTTGGCATCAACCGGTAGAGTTGTGCATTCAGTTATCACGAAGGCTTGCACCATAGGTATGATATCATCAGTATGAGATAATCACAGGAAGACCAAAGAAATGAATGTCAAAATCGTTTCTTATCACTCCTCTCTGAGAAATGCGGGGATTATCTGTATACGGTGAAGTCGAAATGTCCAATTTCTCATCATCAAGGCACCTCAGAAGATCATCTCGAAGGCTCGAGGCTACAAGGCTACGGTCGAGTTTCTTCTCTCAAAGTTCATCGACGCTCGACCTTGGGACAATGTTGACCCCGACTATGGTAGAGATGGGGAGTTCCCAATGCATATAGCTAGAGCCGACAAAGTCTGTCTGGCTAGTCCAAACCAGAATCAGAGCGTCAACCAGCTGTCCCATCTCCATATCTTTGTACTTAATGCTATCTATACAATGTTGGAATTTCCCCTCCTATATAAAGGGGATCCTTGCCATTTTGTAAAGTATCTGTTGCTTCAGTTGCTCCACATGAAATATACAAGAATATTCTCTCTACTTTCTAATATATTCTCTTGATATTATTTCTTCCATTAATTATCTTCATTATTGTTCATCATTTATTGCTTGTCATTGGCCATAAAGAGCCTTCTTTAATTTTATCATAACTGTTAGTCATATTTCGATCACCTTCGATAGCTCATAGCCGAGCCCCGGAATCGACCCCGAGGCCCCCAAATCGACAAGCTCGAGGCCCCTATTGTCAACCTATCGGTTCGATTATCACCTCATTCTTAACTCTTATTTCATTTCTAAGTCTCACACATAGCATCAACTGCTTAACAACCGACATAAAAATAGATCACGTATTTTTAGAGTCCCATAAACAAATTTAATTGTAGTTACTATTTTCACGGTAAACACCTTTGAAAATTAGATTTGTCTTTTTCACTACGAGGGATTATCTCCTCCACCGTAGGAATATTCACGTCTTCAAAAGCAAACGGAAACACTATCATCATGGGGAGGCATGCACAAGGATCAGGTTCACTTGCCCTCCAAGAACTAGAAGACACGTTAACCATCTTTGTTTAGATATAGAGAAGATACAAGCACAGAAGAGTCGTGAGTAGCAGAAGTCACCCGAATCGGTGAAAGCAAGTGTACGGGAGTAGAGGTAACGAGAGCAAGAACTCTAAATGAAGAAGAAAGAAGGAGACACAGGGATTCAATATCTAAGAGTGTAAATAATAAGGCAAAGGGTTTTACATCCCTATTTATAAGAATTTAGGCATCAATATCGAGAAATTAAATCGTCAATTCCCGGTGCAGGTATCGAAATGCCAGAGGAACGGGAAATGACGCAAGGCATCGGAAAAATACGTAATAATGATGCATGATGTCATGATGTCATTCTAAATCAACGTGACCTTAGGTTGCGGATCACAAAGGGCACGTTGCTACCACGTCCGGAATGCTACTACTCGACCTGCTTGCCTGAATTTTTCAACCACAACTGACATAGTCCGCTCATCGAGGTCGTCCATGGTCGGCCTCAATAAGCGGAAGGACTAACTGTATATGTCAAAATTTTCCCTATGTGAAATTAAGTAAAAGGATGCGGCTGAGGTCGACTAATAAACAGTGAGACTCGTAGCCGAGCAGTTAACGATGGTCGAGGTCGATCACCAAGGATACAGTACCAACGACTAGTTTTTGTAATAAGATATCAAAGAGAATATTCCATTGAATATTCTCTGCACTTGTGCTATTAGGTTTGATTGGGGATATATCCCATATAAATAGAAAAGGAGATAAGGGGATAATGCATGTAATATTAATTTGATAAGAACATGTTTTTCAGAAGAAGACCGTTGTCTCATACTTTTCCATCAGATCCGAGAATAGTTTCAATATTCTAAGATTTGTCTATCATTCATCATTGTCAGAGAAAAGAATCATCCACCTCATTCAATATTGGGTGAAATCTTCTCCTCATTGACATAAATACCATTTATTGCTATTTATTGCTTGACGTTCCTTTATCATTGCATAAGTCTTTCGAAATATTAAATACATACTGTTTTTAATTCTTCACCAGCATTATCCACGTTTTTTATACCAATAAGTTTCTAAATCTAGAGATATTATTATTAACTAGGTTTATCTCTTTATTATACAAGATTTAATAGTTTAACCGAAGGATTACACTTTTTGCTCAAACAAAGAGCACTATGAAATTGTTATTTGACTTGCATTTTACTCGGCCATGCGACTGAAACTTATGATGGTGTATCAGATATATGTGGTGTGGGCTTTTCAAACAATGACCTGAGCATTCTCTATGTTTTTAGCTGTAAAGAGATATTTTGTCTTAGGAAGAAAATAACAACTCATTTGGTTTCCTCTACTATTATTCATTGCCTTCACCGTTACTTTTGGATCAATGAATTTCCTCCTTTCTTGCTGCTATTCGTTGCCCTCAAAAGTCATACCTCTTTAATGCCTCCGTTACTTACTTGCAACAATAAATAAGTAATTAAAGGAGAGGACAAAAGAAGCAAACTACTAAAAAATCCAAACAAATGATAGAGAATGAAGCAGAAATTGCAATATATATGCATTTGGCATTGAAGGAGTCCTTGGTCTAATAATTGCATGATATTTCTAGAAAGTTGACAAGACTGTTGGCTCAACATTCGATCAGAATCTCATATTGAAATGGCTGTTTAAAAGATGAAAAAGCTGGAAATCTCTTCATTCTCTGTTCTAATATGCTATAATTCAACTTGTAGAAGCTTGAACTATGTTAGACTAAACCACATAGAGAAGGACTCTAACTCTAAGCCGTGTGTGTGTCAGGGGCGGATTTAGGGGGCGGAAGGAGGTTCACCTGAACCCCCTTTTGCCGAAAAAATACATTGTATATAAGGTAAAATCTGGTTCTATCTCTATATATTAAGTTTTGAACCCTCTTAAGACAACCTAAAAGTGTAGTTTAGTGGTCAAGGGAATTAAAAACCTTCATAAGGTCATATGTTCAATTTCCAGTAGCTACAAAAAAAATTTTGAACCCCCTTCGTGGAGATCTTGCCTCCGCCACTGGTGTGTGTCTCTCTAATATGGTCAATGTATATGAGTTCTTATGTGATAATACTACTAGGAGATAGAGATAGACTGATAGACTAAACTACTCAAGTATCCTTCATGTAAAGTATATACGTATCTCGAGTAACCAATATGTGAATCATAAAAACTAGAAGCTAAATATTCAAAGCTTATTCTTTTCATATATTTCTTCATGGTATCAGATTATATGTTCTATTAAAAATAAAACGATCCTGAAGATCCTTCGTCCTCCAAAACAACCATGGCAGCATCCTCTAGCACATCCTAGCTCTCTCCCTCTCTTTCCTTCACCAACTCATTGCAATTTGTTGATGTATGGCTATAATTTCATAGTTTCGTACATTATTTACATTGCATTTTATATGCTTTAATGATAAATTAAACTTTATTTACGCGTAATAGAGTCTATTTTATGTGTAGGTCAATTGGAGATGAAAGAAGAGCAAAATGGATACTTAAACGTTGAAAGTGGGCTCGAGAACAGTAAAAAGGAGAGACCTGGCGAGGCCAGGCAAAGGCCAGCATAATCAGGCTTTGCCTGGCGAGGCCAGCCAAAGGCCAGGCTAAGGCTGGCACTGCAAGGCAAAATCCAGGTAGAGGTTAGCCACGCCAGGCCTAGGGCGAGGTCCAGTCTGAGTTTTGAAGACCTAATTCGTTTCCTGGCTTGACTAGGACTTGAACTACATGTTTAGGTATTTTTTCCTACACCTATAAATAGACATAATGGTAGGTTTTCAATATATTTTCCTCGTGTTTTGATGATCTAATAAACTTAATGTCAAGAACCAAATAGGGAACCTGACTCACGTAGGTTACACTGTATTTAATGGATTCCAGCCAAATGTGAACTGCTACAACTTCAGGAGCTAGGAAACTAAACAAGGACCTGCTATCCTTATGGTTCCCTCATAGCTGTACAAAGTCAGTTGGACACAGCTGGAAATGAAGTGATTGCTTGCATTGTTTCTGCCGCACTGCACTATCCCCAGTAAAGTACTCACATCATTTTTTGTGATGTGATTAAGGTGTACCTACGATGAGCTTACACAAAACATCACTTGAAGGTTTCTGATTCTCATTCAAACCTCTTACAAAAAGTGAGAAATGAATCCTCACGAGCTTGAAGAACAAAGTTGAACGCAACTACGGACCTGTCGCAAAAGTTAGCATGTTGTTGTCCTATTTGAGTTTTAACTTTGTGACTGTACTTATTATATCTCCTAAATTGTTTAGCTAGAAGCATTGATTAGGAATCCCTTTGTAAATTCGTAAACTCCCTGAGTTTATGTTGTGGCTAGGTGTAGTCATAAGCAAAATCCTTTGTAACCGTAGTGTGACAAAGTGGCTTGTAGTGGAAACATCAAAAGTTAGTCAAAGCCTTTGTAACAAGGATAGTTATAGAGTGGCTTGTGACGAGAGCATCACAATTTAGTTGAAGTCTTTGCAATTGGGTTCTTGTAAAATGGCTTGAAATAGGGAGATTGCAAGTTAGTGAAGTTAAAAACCTATAGGTGTAAGTCGTGGTTTTTTGATCCCCTTTTGTGGGATTTTTCCACGTAAAAATCCTCTGCCGTATTTACATATAGCTTGACTAGCATTCATAGCAGAACCCCATAAAAGACCAGGTACTCTACTATTTGGTGGACTCACACAAACTAAGAATTGGTATCAGAGCGGGTTCCTCCTATCATGCTAACACCTAGGAAGGATCCTCATGGCTGCTCCACCAACTTTTGAAAGAAGAGAACCAAAGAAGGAAAAGTACCTGGTACTTAAAGCTGATAACAATTATTCAAGTGAGGAAGATAGTGACATGGCTTACTTAACCAAAAGGTTTCAGAAGATGGTCAGAAGAAATGGAGAAGTGCTAAAAAGGGACAACGCTAACAGATCAAATAGCTATGATCTCTATTACAAATGTGGAAAGGCTAGACACTTCATGAAAAATTATCCTCTCTTGAAGCAAGAATTCTCCAAGAACTTCAGGAGAAAAAGATCAGCTGACAACATGATGAGACGGTCTCTTGCAGCAGTGGGGAATTCCTCTAGTGAGAAAGATGATGAACCTGGTATTAGTGATAGTTCTATGATGGCATTTGAAGGAGATGAGATTGAATATGACTCAACTTTTGCTTTAATAGCTCAATCAGATGATAATGAAGATGATGAAAACAAAGAGGGAACAGTGAGAGGAGGCAGTCAATAATGGTTCGTGGAGAGTGGGTGTTCAAAGCACATACTGGAAACACCACAGGCTTCCTTTCACTAAAAGCCCTGCAAAGAGGGAGTGTATCCTTTGGTAATGGGAAAAAGGGGTACATTCTTGGAGTTGGAAAAGTCGTGAAGTCACTCACTCATTCCATTAAAAATGTGTACTATGTCAATGGCCTTAAGTACAGTATCTTGAGTGTCTCTCAAATCTGTGATAAAGGAAACAAGGTAGAATTCTTGTCTAAAATATGTACAGTCACTGATCTGGTAACTGCTGATGTAGTACTTGTGGCCAAAAGATACAAGAACATCTATGTTGCTAATTTCGAGTCCTTACAGAGTGGTGATCTGAGTTGTTTAAAAATTGTTGATGATGATGCCGAACTATGGCACAAAAGACTAGGCCACGCAAGTTTTTCTTTTCTGAACAAACTAATTCAGAAGGACCTGGTCCATGGTCTGCCTATGACAAAATTCAAGATGCAAAAAGTATGTGATGCCTGTGCTAGAGGAAAATATGTAAAGTGTGTCGATGCCCCCTTTTTCTAAAAGCGAAATCAGATTTATGACATTTGGGCGGACAACTCTTTTCCTTTTGGGAATTAGGTTTGCAATTTAGAAGAGTCGCCACCTAATGATTAAGTGCATTAGGATACTAAGAAGAAATTCAACTTAAAAGAAGAAGAACCATAGAATGGGTAAAGGCTTAAAATTATCTCAAGGGGAAGGTATTAGGCACCCCTCAAGATCCACTAGTGTGGTTCCCGGCCATGCTACAATTGTGACTTTAAATATAAACAACAAATAAGCAAACAAAACAGCTTTCACATAACGATTGCAGCAAGGGAAGTATAAAAGTTAAAACCATACCGAAATTTAGAAATAGGCGATTTCATAATTATTTAAAGGATATAAAACTGTAGGAACATGAGGTCAAATAATTGGTATAAATAATCAGACAAAGGAGTAAGAGAGGCGGAAGTTTGGAAGTGCTGGAAATCAAATAACTAAGAAAGAGATTTTTTAAGTGAGTGAAGTAAAAGAGGAAGTTTGAAGAACTGAAAGTCCATAGCTTTTTAAAAAATTTCTTGAAAAAGAAAATAAAGTAAACAAGTGAAGAGGGAGGGGGTCCTAGGTTTATAAATAATATGGATCACCCCACACAACACCCAGTAACCGTTTATATACGTGGTGTTATCGCATGGTCATCATATCCATATCTACCCTTTCCCACCCCGTTAAGGTATTAAAACGCGAAATAGTATCGTTACTTATTGCATGCCATTACCCGTCCCAATCCTATCAGTCTTGGAGGCATTTGGGACTACTAGTCCTAAAAGGGAAGGAGATTGGGGCTTTTCAGAGTTTGAAAGGATAAAATTCTAATGCGACAAACAAAACACATAAAGCAGTTAGGGAAAACACATAGTAGTTAAAAGACTCAAGAAGACCTCCTCAAAAAGAAGCAAATTGTCTAGCATGATTTCAAATACTGGTTTTAGTCTGAATTAAATTTAGCATTAGGATAGGCTTCTTCACCACATATTTCTCAAATGAGAAGTCCGAATTAGGCCTTGTCTGGTTGTAGTTTATCAAGGACTGACACAGTTAATCAATTACCTATTGCTTGCCTAGGTGGAAGTTTATTGATTATTTTAAAAAAGGGTTACTGATTTTTAAAGAAGGGTTACTGATTTTTAAAGCAGTGTTACTAATTTTAGCACCAACTAAATTCCGCAGATATTAAATAATATTACTACTGATTTCAGACTTATAGATAATATAGATGAATCAGATCCAAACAGTTGCTCTTATAGGCATGATTTCTAAGCGTTATTGATTTTAAAACGATTATCGAGATGCAGGAATCCTATATGCATGATTTCTAAGCGTTATTGATTTTAAAACGGTTATCAAGATGCAAGAATCCTATAAGCATGATTTCTAGGATGCAACTTGTTATTATTTTAACCTAGAGACTATTTGCCTAATGATAGGGGTACATGCAGAAGTGCAGAAAACCTAGGATCATGATTTCTATATGCAGAAAACCTATAGGCACGGTCGCTATATGTATTGATGAAATAACTTATAGGCAGGATTTCTACATGTAATGCACAACTTATGGACAGGAGTTCTATTTGCAAATAATGAAACAACTTATAGGTAGGATTTTTACATGTAATGTATAACTTATAGACAAGATTTCTATATGCAATAATGAAACATCTTATAGGAAGGATTTCTACATGTAATGCATAACTTATAGACAGGATTTCTATGTGAAATGAAACAGCCTACGGGAAGGATTTCTGCATGTAATGCATAACTTATAGACAAGATTTCTATGTAAAATGCATAAGTGAAAGAGCAGGCTGTGATTGCAGCAATAAATACCTAAAGCATGATGTCTACCCATATGCATACATGAGTGACCCTACCCTTTTACTAGAACCCCATATTTATTACAAATTATTACATACCCGAATGAATCAGAAAAGTAAAATTACATCAGAAGTTCAAGCTACAACCAAATAGCCTAATTCAGACTCAAGGTCTAACAATATGAGATAAACCAACTTTTAGGATCAGTTTTCCAAAAGCCTTTCACTTATTTGGGATGTGTCAAAGTTCCCAAGAGCCTCAAGGGGACTCCGGGCAATGCTTATACCCCAAATACATTGCAGAATTAGATTATAGTGCTGTGTGGAAGGGTCAGCCCTCAAATGTCCAAGTTCAGAGGGAACTCAAGGTCCCAAAGCAAGGCTCATAGGAGGGTGGCAGAACTTAGAGTCTAAGAATAAGTGTAAGTGCATAGAGGGTTGAGTTAAGGAGGGCCATAACAGGCTAGTGGTCATGCCCAACAATTAGGAATGCTGGCACACCCCTGACCAACCTGTTAGCTAAATTTGGGAGTTAGGACCCATTGAAGGTCAGGTTCAGACCTGGGCAGTAATTTGGATACTGCCAGGCAATAAACCTTAACTCGAACACGTAGAAGGGAATGGGTATATGTGGAGTTCATAACAAACAGTAAACACAAAAGTAGAGTAGCATATTTAATACAGAATATGAACAACAAAGTAGGCAAGAGTGTAGTGACTGTAAAATAAACACATAAGGAAGAACATGAAATCAAAATCGAGACATACCAGTTTCAGGGAAACAAATAAGTAAAAATAGTAGTCTTGAAAAGCCAAGTTACAAGCAAATCAGTACAAAGGTCTCAGAAGAGAGCAGAGAATTGAAAGAATATTGTAATTGAGAGTATGTGTGTGAGAGTATATGTGTTGAATTAAGGATTCAAAAGTTTGTTTTAGTGCAGAAAGGTCGAGCCCCTTTTATAGTGCAACAAACAAGTAAGAAAAAGGTAAGGAAATATCATTGAAATCAATCTCCTCTTAGTTAAGGGATTCTGATTTCAAATGGGTAAAAAATGATTAAGGAAAGGGATTTGAAAAAAATATTTTCCAAGCAGTATAATAAAGGGTAAATACATAGAAGCCATTTAAGGCAACAACCCAATGCTACACGGTTTGTGTGAAATAAGGAAAGGGAATCAATCGCACAACCAATGAAATCAAAGTTACAGACTCTTACTCGAATGAACCAAGTTAGAAAAAGGGGTAAAGGAAGGTTTAATTTAAGGAAATCAGTAACAATCAAGTAAATACCGTTAGACGATTTCAGAATCAATTAATTAGTTGGCAAAACCTTTTGAAAGAAGAGTTATCATATATAAAGCACATAAATATGTGAATCAAGAAGAGACTATCAAGTTATTTAGAAGAGATTTTAATCAAAGAGAAGTTCTGAATTATAAGCAAAGAGATACAAGTTCAATTTGCAGACTCATAGTGAGGCTGAGAGTCCAGGGTCCCAAAGTGGAACCCTAACTCGAACACAAAAATCAAAATTGCTAAAGGAAACCCCAAATACTAGGGTTTCAAATCAAATCAAACAAAAGAGATAAGAAGGCAAGCCACTGAAATAGACTCGAAGGTCTGTTCAGAGCCTCATGAGAAACAAAACAAATATGATAGCATGTTTGGAATAACAAAGGAAGAAAGCTGATTCAAGCCCATGAAGAACATATTTGAGAAAACTCGGAACTCAAACAAGTTCAGAAGAAAGAGATGATACAAACTTAAACAAAAGTAGATGAAACATGTTTAGCAAGAACACGAACAGAGTTTAGTAAAACAAAAATCAAAGAATCTCAACAGTAAACACATATAGTAAAAGAGTAAAGAAAACAGAACAAGGATTAACATAGGAGTAACATGTATAGTAGAAAAGAAAAGTAGACAAACAGTATATGCATAGTAAAAAGAAATCACAGGAGCAGGATATAGACAAACACACATAAAGCAAAGAAGAAGAAAAATCAGAAAGATGTTTTTGAAAAGTCCTTCCAGAAACCCTAAATCGAAGACAAACAATTTTGAAAAGAAACTTTGGGGAAAACACTTTAAACGTCAAGTAAAGCATAGATACAATATAAATCTAAGAAAACAACATGGAAAGAACCTCGAATAGCTTAGGGTTTCGGAGAAACCCTAGAAGTGAGAAAGACTTGGAAGAAGGTCTGATCTTGAGTCGGAGAGGTCAGGAATCAGGTTCCTGAGTCTTGAATATGCCGGAGCATGGCCGAAAAAGCCATGGAACCAAAGATCTAAGAAGATCGGAGAGAGAACCATCGAGATCAGGTCTCGAAGCTTCAAACAACCATGGTTTACTGGTGAAGGGAGGTGAGTACCAACCATCCTTGGCCTGAGAAGTCATGGATTCCGGTGAAAGGCGGTTAAAAGGGGTAAGAGGAGGATAGGGTTCCGGAGAGCTTGAGAGAGTTTGAGAGAGTTTGGGATTCAAAGGCGGTGGATTAGGTGAAATGGGGAATTAGGGTAGTTCATTTGGGATTAAAATGGTAGGGGGAATTATGGTCGTTGATCTGTATGATCAACGACCTAGATCTAAAGAGGTAGGTGGGAACCGGGTAGGTTTTCTTTTTTTAAATTGGGTCGGGGCTGGGTAAGAAATGAAATTGGGCTGATTTAATTGGATTAGAATTGGGTCAATTTAAGGGCTACAATTGAAATGTAAAATAGGCTGTAATTGAAATAAATGAGGCTAAATGTTAAATAGACAATTTTTCCCTTTTTATTTTATAAAAATAGTAAAATTGATTTTAAAAGTAAATTCAAAGTACTGAACTAATTAATAACACATAAATATTAATTCAAAAATACTAGGACCAATTTTATAATAAAAAAATGCTATTAATCTTAAAGTAGACTAAAATTACAATTATATGTAATTTATCTTTAAAAAATACCAAATAAATTCGTAAAAATATACAAAAATTCTATTAACTATATTTTGGAATAAATATAAGAATAAAAATAAGTTATTCACCAAAATAATAATCTTAGAAATAATTATTGGATTTTTGTATGGCTAAAATGGATAATAAATTGATTCTTAAAGTCTTTAAAAAAAATACTAAAATACTTGGGTATGCTTATATATATATATATATATATTATCTTAGAAGTATTTTGTATATATAAAAATATATAGGGAAAAATTGGGTATCAACAAAGTCCTCCTTTAAGTCTAAAAGAGATGTAAGCACCTCAAGGCCACTATAACTTTTGCATATGGATCTATGTGGCCCTATGAGAGTGCAAAACAGAATTTGTAATAGTGGATGACTACTCCAGATTCACATGGACTCTATTTCTCAGAACTAAAAATGAAACCGTTGAGGTGTTTGTGGCATTTGTAAAGAAAATCCAAGTGCAGATGGAGTCTAGAGTCGCATGCATTAGATCAGATCATGGGACAGAATTTGAAAATGTCAAATTTGATGAGTTCTGCAATGAAAATAGGATCACTCACCAATTCTCAGCTCCCAGAACTCCCGAGAAAAATGGAGTAGTAGAAAGGAAGAACAAACACTAGAAGAGATGGCAAGAACAATGCTAATCGACAGTGGAATTGCAAAGAACTTCTGGGTTGAAGCTGTCAACACTGCCTACTACTTGGTGAACAGGTGCATGATCATACCACTTTTGAATAAAACCCCATATGAATTGTTGAATGGAAGGAAACCCAAGCTGGCTCACCTAATATCATTTGGGTATAAGTGTTTGTTCTCAACAATGGAAAGGATCAGCTTGGTAAATTCGATGTCAAGAGTGACGAAGGAACGTTTCTGGGCTATTATTGTCAAAGCAAGGCTTATAAGATATACAATAAACGGACTCAATGTGTTGAGGAAAGTGTCCATGTTTTTTTATGAGCCTTATCCATCCTGTAAGAAGAGTGCTGAGGAAGATCAAGATGGATAACTCTTACTAGTTCCCGGTGAAGTCATTAACATGAAAAATGGAAAGCCACATATGATGAGTCAAGGAAAGGATCCAAATGAAGACAATGCTACCTCATATTCAATAGAACCAAGCACTTCAATTACAACAACTAAAGTTGAAGAAAGAGTGGTTGATGATTTTTAGGGAACTCCACTAGCATCTGAGGGAAGGAAAGAGGAAAATCAGCCAACCATATCCTCCTCCTCTCAGAATAAACCTTAGGCGTCTAACTGAAAACACCAAAGCTCTCATCCAATGGACAACATTATTACTCCTCTAGATTTCAGAGCACAAACAAGGTCAAGAGCCAGAAATTCACTTGCCTTCTCAGCCTTTCTTTTCTAGACAAAGCCCAAAAATATCAAGGAAGCCTTGAAATATGCATATTGGATCACAACCATACAAGACGAGCTACATCAGTTTGAGAGAAACAATGTGTGACACCTGGTACCTAGACCCCCGAATTGAACCATTATAGGAACCAGGTGGGTATTTATAAAAAAGCTCGATGAACATGGAATTAGCACAAGGAACAAGGCGAGGCTAGTGGTCCAAGGTTACAATTAGGAGGATGGGATTGACTATGATGAAACATTTGCTCCAGTGGCTCACATGGAAGCTATTAGAATTTTGATCGCTTTTGCATCTCATATGGAATTCACCTTGTTCCAAATGGATGTCAAGAGTGTATTTTTGAATGGACTCCTTAAGGAAGAAATATATGTAAAGAAAACCCCAGGGTTTGAATTTCATGAACACCCTGAATATGTGTTCAAACTAGACAAAGCTTTATACGGGCGAAAGTAGGCTCCTCGAGCTTGGTATGAAAGTTTGTCAAAGTTCCTTTTGGAAAATAGTTTTAAACGAGGGAAAATTGACAACACTCTTTTCTTAAAGAAACGAGGAAGGAACCTGCTCATTGTTCAGGTCTATGTTGATGATATCATTTTTGGAGCAACAACTTATTCTCTGTGTGAAGAATTCACAAAACTTAATGGAAGTGAAATTGAAATGAGCATGATGGAGGAACTGAACTTCTTCTTGGGCCTTCAAGTAAAACAGTCCCCAAAGGGTATATCCATTTGTCAGCAAAAATATATCAGGGAGCTCTTGAAGAGGTTTTACATGGAAGCATCAAAGGTGATAGACACTCCCATTGATACTGCCAGTCGATTGGACATGGATGAAACTAGATCTCTTGTGAATCAAACCATGTATAGAGGCATTATTGGGTCTCTTCTCTATGTAACTGCCAGTAGACCTGATATTGTTTTTAGTGTGGGGTTATGTGTAAGGTTTCAATCAAATCCCAAGGAATCTCACTTGAAGGCTGCCAAAAGAATACTAAGATACCTCAAAGGAACACATGACCTGGTTCTATATTATCCCTCAGGTGAAAATTTTAATCTTATTGGTTATGCTGATGTAGATTATGCAGGTTATCTTCTGGACAGGAAAATGACCTTTGGAATGGCTCACTTCTTAGGCTCATGTCTTATATCCTGGAGACAAGGAAGCAAAATTCAGCGGCTCTTTGGACAGCTGAAGCAGAATATGTAGTCGCATCATCCTATTGTGCTCAACTTTTATGGATCAAGAAGCAACTGGTGGACTTGGGGGTACTCACTGAGAGTGTGTCCCTTCTATGTGACAACACTAGTGCACTCAACATGGCCAAGAATCCAGTTCAACACAAAAGGACAAAGCACATTGATGTGAGGCATCATTTTCCAAGGGATAATGTGGAGAAAGGGCTGATATGTATGAAGTTATACAACACAGAAGACCAAATTGCAGACATTTTCACCAAGACTTTAAGTAGAGAACAGTTTGAAAGAAACAGAATGAAATTGGGGCTTTTAAAGCCCAATTGAGAACATGATTCCTCGTTATTTGGCTATGAAAATCAAATTCAAGAAATAACTGGCTAAAAGTGTTTTATGGTTGTGTCTAACTCACTTCAATACCATTGCATGTAAACACGCATGAGGAGTATAGAAGTTGTAGATGCAATGCATGAATGATAAAATAGGATCGATTCTTTCAAAAAAAAAAAAGAGGTCAAGAACCTGGTTCTTGTACCAAAGGTTATTGGTTCTGTGCATCCTTTATTACACATCTTAAAAAGTGTACAAAAATAAAACTGCCATGTCATTCAACTTTTCAGATCTTTCTGTCACGTTTCTTCATTTCAAATCATTCCATCTCCCTCTGAAACATCGCGATTCTCCATGCCCAACCGTCGATTCAGAACATATGCCTATTCCTCTCTCTTCATAATTATCCCCTTCTCTTAAAAACCCCTATTTTCCGTTGTTCCTCACCATAAGTCCTACATTAGAATTTCCCAAAATCATCATCACACCACTTTCACAATGGTTGAGATAACTTTTGATCTCCCTGTCTCAGTCGTCACTCCTACTGATCAACCTCTAGAGCCTTCCGCTCCCACTAAGCCTTCCTCAAGAATAATTACTCATACCGCCATTGTCACACCTCACCCAGTTTTCCAGTCTCTTCCTAATTTAGAAACCGCTAAAGCTGCTACTCCGACCTCCCCATCATTGAGGCTCCCGCCAGTCAAAAACCATGTGGAGAACAAGATCAAAACCCTGAGGTCACAAATAGTTCTGCCATCATTGCTACTGATTCCATGTTAGTAGTAGCACCATTTGAGGAAGAGAAAAATGTTGTAACCATGTTTGTGATGACTGCGGATGGTGTACTGCATGAGATCATCTCTCAGAAAAACGAGGTACTAAGTGTAGGGAATGAATGGGCCATTGTACCTGTTGAAGAGTGTTGATACCCAATTTTTTCCCTAAGTATTTTATATACCCAAAATACTTTCAAAATGACATATGCATGCATCTATAAGCATACCCAAGTATTTTAGTATTATTCCCAAATTTTTAATAAATTTTAAAATCAATTTATTCTCTATTTTAACAGTACAAAATCCAATAATTATTCCCAAAATTATAATTTTGGTAAATAATTTATTTTATTATCATATTTACATCAAAATATAATTAATATAGTTTTTTTTATATTTTTACAAAATTTTTTGGTATTTTTTAAAGCTAATTGCATATAAATGCAATTATAGCCTATTTTACGGTTAATAGTATTTTATAATTGTAAAATTAGTTCCAGTAATTTTTAATTAATATATATGTATTATTAATTGGTTCAGCATCTTTAATTTTCTTTTAAAATCATTTTCACTATTTTTATAAAATAAAAGGGAAAAATTGGCAATTTCAATTATATCCCAATTCATTTCAATTTTAGCGTCATTTACATTTCAATTTTAGCCTAAAATTGACCCAACCTTAAGCCCAAATCAGACCCAAAATTCCCTACTTAACTTCTTACTTAACCCGACCCAACACTCAACCACCCGAACCGGCTCGTGTTCCTTTTAATCTGAGCCGTTGATCATTTTGATCAATGGCCCAGGCTCCCCCTTTCCATTTTTAATTCGAAACGACCCTAACCCTATCCCCATTCTCCAAATCCAACGCCTTTGGTTCCTCTCGTCTCTCTCGAACCCTCTCAACCTCTGAAACCCTAATACCTACCTACCTCCCCCTTCGACCTCAAATCACCAGAATCCATGGCTGATCTAGCCATGGACAACCTCTACCCGACATCTCCTGCTCTCACACACCTGTTCATTAAAGATTCAAGGCTAGACCTCGAAGGTCCTCATCCAGACCCTGGCCGGTTCAAGTTTCTTTGGCCGTTTCCGGCTTTGATCTGGCGTATCTCAGCCTCTCGAGCCTGGATTCGACCTTGCTAGCTCAGAACCATTGTCAAGACTTCCAAGCCTTCTCGTCCTTTTGGGTTCTCAAAAACCCTAGCCTAATCGAGGTTCCTTTTTCGCTTATTCGTCTAGATCTATGCTAGATCTATGCTGTGTGTGCCATTTTAGAGTTTTCCCAAATTTTCCCTTTTCAAAACTCTTCGAATCCTATTTTTAGGGTTTTCTGAAAATGGTTTCTAAATGTCTCTGATTCTTTTACTCATTTTATGTGTGTTCATGCTCGTTGTTTTATTCCTTATTATGTTAAGTCCTGCTCTTGTGTTTCTTACTGGATCTTTTACGGAGATTCTTTTACCTCTTTTGTTCACATGTTAGCCTAGGTTATTGACTCGCTTTTTCTTATATGTTTAAGCTCATGCTTTGATTTTGTTTCTAAGTTCTGTTGATCATGCTTTTGCTTGCCTTCGTCTTAAAACTCTTAATTTCCTTTTACTTCTGTTTGTGCATATCTGCCTATCTCTGTGACTTTGAACAATTCCCTCATCTCCAACTCCATGTGAAACCCTAAGATTTGGGGGGTTTTCTTTTCTTTAAAGTGAAAGACACCAGGGTGCCACTCTGAAACCCTAGGTTTACAAACTCATGACGAGTCTGTAATCGAACTTGTGAACTTATTTGCCTGTGATTATGGAAAAAACTCTCTTTGTTCTTCTTTGTTTTGAACTGCATGCTTATATATAAGCTTCCTTTTCAAAGTTTTATCTTATTTTGTTTTTGAAATTCCTTTTATTAGGCTAAGAAATTCGTCACTAATTTCTCTTGATTGAACCTCTTTTACCTTACTGATGTTTTCCTTAAATAATTGATCCTGTATCTTCTGTGATTTTATACCAACGTTCGATTTATTTACTTCCTTAATTATCTCAGTCTCTATGTGATTTACAACTGGATTCGAGATCCCTTGACTGATGTTTTTAAAACTTATACCTTATTCTTACTACTGTGCTTTCTTTCCTTAAATATCCAATTGTGTATTTACCTCTTATTTGTATGCTATGCGCAATATGCTTACTTGATCTCCCTCCTTAAATAACTCTTGCCCTTTACCGTTTAAATTTGAATTCCTCAATTAAAGGGATTTTCTTCTACTGATTGATTCTAATTGGTGCATGGTTATTTTCTTACCTTGTTCCCTGCCTGATTCTAAACAATAAATACTCTCCTCCCCTCTCTTTGAACACACAAACACAGAATACCATCTGAGTTCACAATTCCCTTTCACTTATACTCTCTCTCTTTCTGACACTTGCATTGCTATGGATTGTGTTTGCTTTCTTCTGCACTCTTTGCTTCTATACTGGTATGTATCAATTAGTTTACATGCTTCAACAGCAATGTGTTTAATTCTGCCTGTGTGTTTCCCCTTTCCTTTACAGTCCAGTATTTAAATAATGTGTGCAATCGTTTGTTTGTTGTGAATTTGATACTTTATGAATTCCCTTACCCCCTTACCCCTTTGTGTGTGAGTTATTGTTCAGGGCATAGCAACACTTTTGTTGTGAATTTGATACTTTATGAATTCCCTTACCCTCTTACCCCTTTGTATGTGAGTTATTGTTCAGGGCATAGCAGCACTCTAATATTGTTGTCTATGATCCTGAACTAGATTCTTTTAATCCCTAACTCAATCAATTCCTACTCCTTTTCCCCTTATATGTGCTTGAGCCTCGGACGTGGGTCTGATAGTGTCCTAATCACTATCCTGAACTTGGTCTAACCTTTAAAAGGTCTGCTCCTAACTTTTTCAGCTAAACAAGTGGTCAGGGGTGTGCCGGCCTACCTTATGGCTAGGTATGACCACCACCTGTCATGGATCCTAATTCCCTTTCACTTTGCACCTATTCCTAGCTATAAGGTCTGCCCCTCTCTTGCAAGCCATGCTTTGGGACCCCTGAGCTCCCTCTGAACTTGGATGCCTGAGAGCTGGCTCTT
>MU745007.1:2267-21228 GCA_026770625.1 Nicotiana glauca
TGTATCTCGGGAGAGTGCAATAGTATATTACTGTGATTACTCGGGAGAGATTTACGGTAAGAAGAGTGTTCATGATTGATAGAGATGTGTTGGTAAATTTGTATGAAGCATAAACAGAAGGGATTCCATCAATAGGGGAAATCTTTACCTTAGCTTTTTCTCATCATTGTTTACAACCTTAGCGTTTTAGTTTACAGCTGTTTAATTTACTTGCAATCTTAGTTACTAAAGAAACCATCAACTGTGATTCAAATATTTGGGAAGCTGGTTCTGAAGAGTTAGTGGGTCTGAAGATAGTAATTGATAGGTTAACTCTCCGTGGATTCGACCCTGGGCGTAATACTCGGGTTATATTTGCAACGTCCGCATTGTCCTTTTTATAAGGCATAGTTGGGCGTGATCAACTCCAAAGATTAAGATGTAACTATGAAATAGTAAAAAAAGAATGCGGTAAAAGGGTGAAAGGAATGAGATTGTATCTATTCAGATCCTACAGATATGATGAACATTATGCACGCACAACGCTGGGGAGAGGCAGTAAGGGTTCCAACACAAGATGTTATTGATAAATAAGTGCAAATGAACACTAGATACATAAGGAGCCAGTACGAGAGGTAAGTTAATACTAGTTGAGGAAACAAGGAAGTTGGCTTGTACTTAAGCATAGCGACATAAGAAGAATGGTCTTGTAACAATAATATCACAACAACATTGTATGCACTCTATAGGAAAGTGGCACCTATGGTGTCTAATGAACGGGAAGAAGAAAAAAATCAAAAGGTGATATTCAAGATCATATGGGTTGCATAGAATTCCAACATATGAGGGCACTAAGATGAGCCAAGTATTTATGCAATAAGTGGCAGAACAACTAGGAAAAGCTATTGCTTACATTTAAATACAACTGAGAAGGAACGAAAGGAAATCTATGATGCTACCAAGTAAAGGAATGTTTTGAGTAGTGTGAATCGATATGTGTAGGTCGCACGCTGAAGTATCATATAGAGACAGGTTTTAGGTAGATAGGAGTAAAGGTGTGAAAAGGTGAGTGAGAAGATGACGAGAACATGTAAGGCCTTGAGATTAAGACCATCAAAACAAGAGAGCTGATAGTTTCCATACGCTATAAAAAGCTTGGTACATTATGAATGAACTCACAGAAGTCTAAGAATAGGAGCAATTAGAAGGGATGAAATGCTGCCCTGGTAGTAGAATAAAGGTGTAATTATGCTAAATAAGAGGATGGCGTTTGGGCCTTCGATTGGGCAATGGTCTAAAAAAAGGGATTTCAAGGATGGTACGATATTATAATACCACCATAAGATGAATCACATTGGGATAATATGAAGTACGATTATTGAAGTATAGTATCAGCCCTAGGTGGATCAAGAATATCACTTCTGATGCTCCCTAATAAGATGTGAGCCCTAGTGACAATGTATTACATTAGAGGCAATGGTTGGAGCTAGTGAAAGACTATGATGTTGATATTTTATACAATCCAGGGAAGGCGAATATAGTAGTCGACGCCCTCAGCCATACATCTATGGGTAGCCTATCATATTTATAGCCAGAGAAGAGTGAGATAGCTTGTGAGATTGATCAACTAGCTAATCTTGGAATTCAATTACTAGATTCAGGTGGTACCATAGTTACTATTCAGAACATGGAAATATCCTCTTTAGTAACTGAAGTGAAGGAATACCAGTATGAAGATCATGTGCTAGCTCTTACAGAGATACAACCCCTCTAAAGGAGAAGACACCATTTGAGATTACAAAAGATGGAGTCCTCAGATATCGACGTTGATTATGTGTTCCTAATGTAGCAGGGTTGCGCCAGCAAGTTATGGGATAAGTAGTGAGAGAGTAACCTAGAGTTGTGTAGTACACCTCGGTAATAATAAACCTATGTAAGTGTTATAGCATGGTATGACCTATGTAGATGCCCTAAATCCATAAGGACAGATAACCAAGGCTAGGAAACAAAATATAGCAATAGTTGTAAGTTTGGCAAAGTTCCAAGCAAAGAACTTCAGTACACCTAAATGCTCTGAGGGACATATTGTCATAGTTCTGTATATGTTCACAAATTGAGGCTAAGAGATTGGCAAAAAGATAAATAATAAAAGATAGATAGAGGATCCACACATAAAAGGACAGAGTCATACATGCTACATCACAGAAGGTAGTCAAAGTTCGGGATTGGAAGAATTCTGATCACAAGTCGTGATGCGAGAAGAGGCCTAAAAGGGGGAATGCCTTGGTCTTTGAATTTATTCACAGAAAAATTACCTAGATGGTAACGAAAATATTAAAGTATTCACAAGAACTATAGGTTATGAGACTGATAAGCACATCAGTCAACATTCGAGGGCGAATGTTCCAAAGAGGGAAATGATATTACACCCCATGTTTTTGTATGTGAAAGTATGTCGTAATTCAATTGATGTAAACTTGAAAATGAGATCTTCTTTGAAAGTGTATAAAGTGATTTAACATTGTTACACCATGTACTTCATACGTCACTATCATTATAGGATTATCTAATGTAAACTCAAAAAGGACAAAATCCTTCTACAAGGATAAGAAACGTTTACTGAAGTCTTAAGTAAGTTAAGATGAATATGAAAATTTTTAATCATGATTTAAATGTGTTTAAAGTAATTATATGGAAATATATGATGTTTATATATGAAATATAAATTTTGGGAAAATCAGATTTAATATGTGGAAAAAACCGACTAAGGATTTGCCTTGTCATGAAGCGTTTTGAGCAATACATTTCATGTGATATATGAGGTATTTTTAGGTCATATTATATACCAAAATTAAGGTCTTGGACCTAGTTTCCAATGGTCCAAACCATTTATTCATACGATATGGGGGTAGAGAAATAGGAATTTATAAAATAGGGTCGCCAAGTCACGTCGCCGCACTTCGAAGAAACTGGGAATTTTATAGGCCAGGTTGCGACACAGTTTTCTCCCAATATATTAAGAGTTTTATGGAGATATTTATATGTAATTTAATTCCTATGTGTCTAGTTTCCAATGTTGCAAACTATTTTTTAATACAATATCAGAGTAGAGAGATACAAGTGTCTGAAGTGGCACAGCTCAAGCTGCCAAGCATGCAGCTTACCCACCTGCTTGGAAAATTGAGGCGGTGGTCTTATCCCCTTATATCTTGTCAACAATACAGATGTTACTCACATAAAAATACTCTCAACATCTCCAAAACCCTCCCTAACAAATCCCAAGATCCCAAGAACCAAACTCAAGGATCAAATCATCATCAAAAGTGTTAGAGACTACAAGATAATGCTTCTACGGTGTTGTGGTGTGATTGAAAGCTATTGTGGGCTAATTTGAGATAGGGTTCGGAGTTGTAGCTACTATACAAGGTATGTATAATATCTTCTTGATTGTGCCTAAGGTTAATCTTGTGTTGGTTGTGTTGTTTGAGTTAAAAACTATAAGATGCACTTGAAGGAACATGGGATATGGTTGTCTTTTTGGTTGGACTATTTTGTGGCTAAATATATGGTTTGTGGTGGCTAAAAATAGTTAGAAATAATTTGGTAATGTTGTGGATGCAATTATTAAGCTTTTATAGGTTTTAATTAAGTTTATTGAAGAAAAAAAGATGAAAAACAAGTGATTGATGATAAATATTAAGGTGCTAGACGTATGAGGTTGTTTTGGAAGGCATTTTGTGGATGTTTTAAATAGAAATAATATGTTACATATAAGTATGATGTTCTTAAGGTTTTAAACTAATTTATAGAATAATATTTGAATTCAATTTATACCTTGTTATGAGTAAAAGCGAGCTTGCCGCTCAATATAATTGTTAATATAATCAGAGAAACTCATATTGGATTATATTGTTGTTGTTATTGCTATTGTTGGTTATAGTTGTTGGTTTTGGGCTGTTAATGAACCTTAGTGGTATTTGATATGTATTGAAAATAGGGGAGTTGCTGCCCGATTTTCCTTAAGCCGTATGACTAGCCAAATACAATGGTACGACATTATATGTTAACAACAATATTATTTAACTTATTGTAGATGCAAGATGTTGTGTCGAGATTGGTTGAGTAATAAGGAAGATATCATACATGTATGTTAAGGCTATCCCTTCTTTCCTTTTGGCATAATCCATATGATACAACGAAACGAGCAAGCACATAAGCTTCACAAATAATTCTATTCTTAGAAGTACTAGGTTTGCATATGTTCTTGATTTCCCATATGTCCTAATATCATATCGTCTGTTCATGTGTCTCATGAAATTTTGAGAGATCTTATTGACTTACTTCATTATGCATTGCATTCATTTATATATTATATTGACTCATGACTAGATGGCGTTATATACGTGTATAGTATATGTATATGGGGTATGGGAAAAGGTTATGGTGTTATATACGCACCACCACCTGATCAATTGATATACATTGACGATTTTGCCCACAGTGGCTGATATGATGGCATGCCCTCAGAGGCTTGATGATATTATGTACACATATACTTATGTATGATATGACATTTACATGCACATGCATGACATTATAAATATTTTATGGTTCACAGAGCTACTCAGACTTACAGGTTGAGTACTTACTCCATATTTCTTTCATGTCTTTTATATACTATTATTCATTCCTTACATACTCGGTACATTATTTGTACTAACATCCCTTTTATCGGGGATGATGTGTTTCATGCTTGCAGGTCTTGAAAGACAGGTTGACAGTCCTCCTAGTAGGCTCAGCTCAACTAAAGGTATTGGTGAACTCCACTTGCTCCGGAGTTGCCTATTTGATCAGTATGGTTTGGACATGTATTAACTAGTATGGTGGGGCCTGTCCCGATCTTTATGATGTTTATGTACTCTTAGAGGCTTGTAGACAGATATCAGGTATATAGATACTTCTATGGCCTTCTTGTCCTATGTTTTGAGTTTGCAAACGATCATGTCAGCCTTATAGGCCCGTATGTCACATGTATAAGTTTCTATATCATGGTGGGTCATCCTATGTCTAGTATTCCCTTATGTTTTATTTTGATTATCACATGACGACCTTTTAGCCTATTTACCAATAATAGTACAATAAGAAAGATATATTATACTGGTACTCGGTTGAGTAAGGTACAAAGTGCCCATTGTGGCCCTTCGATTTAGGTCGTGACAAAATACTAGTCTGTCATGATGGCACCATACATGGTACTAGTCAAGCCGATATTTATGAGATACTCCAACACTTTTAACAAAATGGATTCAAAGTAATCTAAATAATAAAATTTCTCATAGCGAGATCGTAAATCCAAAACACAACACGAAATAACTACTCCGAAATCAGGGTGTAACAAGTACATGAGAATCTAAATGTTACAAGACTTGAATATACTGTTTAAGATAGCCCAAAACAAAATACAATAAAACGAAAGATGGGGAAGGAGAAACAAGGTCTGCGAATGCCTCGCAACTACCTTGGAATCTCCTAGAAGATCAGTTGTGCGAATGTAATGACCTAGTTGGTCGTTTGGAGAACTAACGCCCTGATCCCCTATTAACTGCTTTCCCTGTGTATTTTTATGTTATTGTTGTCATACCTTCTTTTTTACCATCCGAAAGGCAGTATATAAGGGAGTTTTTTCAATTTAAGTGATATAAATCAAAATAGGATTAATTATTTATTTTCAGAGTCGCCATTTGGAATAATTTATGGTGTCCCAAGTCACCGGTTTATTTTAAATCCCAAATCAAGGAAATTTTGACTTTATTTAAAAGTCCGCGATGTTAACCCGAGAGAAGGTGTTAGGCATTTTCGGGTTCCGTGGTTCGAGCACGCTCGCTTAACTCTTAATAATTGGCCTAATTATTTGATTTATTACATATTTAAAGCCTATTGTGTATTTTTTTAATTTTATAACCGCTTTTAATTATTTTAACCACTTTTTAGGATTTATGAAATTATTTCTTGAACAAGTTGCGATTGTCGTACACTTGCTGTTTTGGAACACACCGCAAACCATGCTACATGAAATGCATATACGGTTCGTGATATGTTTATTTTATTATTATTCAAAGTTGTTTTGATTGGGTCACATGAAATGCACACCCGAATTGGGGATTGTGTACCGTGACCATGCCACGAGAGCCATACCCATAGACACGATGTTTATTTATTAATCGCGCCTAAAGCACTCTAACGGTGTTCATTATTCTTCCTAAATTTTGAGATTATTGTGAGGCTTAAGAGTTATACATTCTTCTGACTTAGCACCACCCATGGCTTATTCTTATTCCTTGCCAAGAAAGAAATAACTCCGATTTTCCACCTACCCAATTAAAAGTATTTATTCAAAAACCAAGACTAGAAGAGATACATCACAATCGAAATAAAAACTAATTAAAACAATTTAAATGAAAACTAAGACATATTACTCAAACAACGTAAAATCACAAATCAACCAATACGCTCACTAAACTATCGGAACAAAATGAAGTAAGAATAAAAATTGAGAAATTGACCTTTTATTGATGAACAAACTAAAAATTGCAGATCAATCGGACAAAATAGAGAAACAACCTCGACGGAACCGTGAACCAAGCGCAAGCGAACTTAATTTAGCACAATGAATAATTGACGACGTTATCGAGTGATACAATTGATTTTGAATCAAAGACCAGGCAGTACCGAATTTACCATGGTTGCCGAAAACCCATATCATCAAACATCGGAGGTCAGCAAAAGAGGAAAAGCATGGAGCAGAGATAAAGGAATAGGGAATGTCGATTATGCTCTATTCCACAACTGAAAACGTTTTTGTCTTCTTTTCCCTGATTTTTGTTTTTTGATTTTGGTTCTGGTTTCTTTGTTTTAATCAGAAAGAAGATCATTCTCCAAAGAGTAGGGTGCTAGGTTGTATTTGGGAATTGGGGGGGGAGAGGGGGCTTCCTTGTATGGAGGTAGGAAGGGACGATGACCATTGGATTAGAAGGAAATAGATGGCTAGGATTAAATCTTGCACTTAAATGAGCTAATGGGTTGGGAAGAATGGGCTAAGGGTAATTGAGTTGGACCATGTCTTTTGGGTTTGAACTTAGCCTAAAAAGACCAAATAATACAATGTATCTATAAAAATGTAAAAAAACACTCTAAATTAAAATAAATTAATATAAAACTAAATACTACGAGTGAAACTATTTTTTATTTGTATTTTCAAATATTATAATACTATAATTATAGATATACTAATTGACTTTAACCTAAAGAAGAAAAATATTTTTTGTAATTTTTTAATTTTTTTCATGATAAAAATAAAATAAAAGAGTCAACATTATTTACAATAGCGATACTAAATCAATAAGGAGAAGGTCTCCCTTCTCTCTAGGAACACAATGAATAATATTTTTGTTACTATTCATCATCCATAATTCCGGCATCCGACAAGGTAATATCACAAGATTGGTCTCAAAAGAACCCCCTTCTCTTTGTGAACAATCTCCCTTTGATTTTACCATTAAATCATTAGCTATTCTCAACATATCTTAATTTTCATTTTCCGAATTATTGTAGCACCCAGTGCTTGTTCGAAATACACTGCCTTCATGTATCGTGGATAAGATGTGTGAGCCGTGAAGAATATTGCTTAATTCGTGATTCATAGGTTTGCAACTAAATCTATAATCATTGCAACAGATTTCAAACTTTGAGTTACTGTAGCATCACGTTTCTTTTGCAAAAAAGCTACTGATTAATCTTTATGTAAGTAAGGTGTTGTAATGCTAATATGGAGTAATAAAGAATGCCATGGCTTCTTAGTATAGCTCTTGGTTTTCATTTGTTCGAAGATCACTGTAGTTGGACAGAATCTGGGCTTTTGAGAGAAGAAACACGAGCAGCTAAGTTGAAGTCGCTCATGGCCTCTAAGGCCGGTGACCAGTCACCTCCAATGGCTGTTCTGCCCTCCCATGCTTCCCCCTTCATTAAAAACAACCCCACAACAATACACAAGCCTTTAATTTTTCTAATATTCTGAAGCCAGCCACGAACAATGCACTAACTCAAGGAAACATGTCAAAACAGTGTACTGCTGATACAATTTCATTTTGTCATCCAGTGTTATTTCAAGGACAGCCTTTGGTGAAGTTCACTGAATCTGAGGTGGAGCGGATGAACGAGAATGAAGGCTTGCACTATGCAGTAGTGTGTAAATTTTCTTACGGGTGGTCTGAGCTCAATGAACTACGTCGAATTATACCGCTGCAATGTGGGATTAAAGGCGAGTGTTCTATTGGATACCTACGCGAAAGGCACGTATTAATACGTTTGACAATAACAAGATTTTATTGAATTTTTTTCGAAGAGTGCGTATTATGTGAAAGACAAAAATGGCAATGAATATCAATTAAGGACATTGATATATGATTCAAAATTCAAGGCCGGTGAGGAAACACCAAAGGTAATGGCATGGATTTCATTTTCGAATTTATTGCCAACTTATTTCGTCAAGGAATGTCTTTTTTCGTTCGCTTCAGCTGTGGGAAAGCCGCTTCATCTTAATTTGGATATAATTAATAAGACGAGGCCGAGCTGTGCGCAAGTGAAAGTTCTTGTTTATTTCCTAACTGACTTACCTAAGAAAGTGCGTATGGACATCGAAAATGAGACAACCGGAGGTGTAAGGACTGAATGGGTGACCATCAACTATGATTATTTGCCCAAATACTGTAAAGAGTGCAAATTGCAGGGGCACGACATGATTGAATGTTGGAGGATTCATCCAGATTTAATGGGGAATAAAAATGCTGAGCAACAGACCGGGCATGTAATTGCGAAAAACATGGACAAGGCTACTGTACCATCAAACTCAAATCAGCAAGGACCTTTAATGATTTTATCAAGCGGAAAGGTGGTAGGCAATGTGAGTGGTAAGGGTAATGAGCAGTGGAAAGAGGTAAAGGATAATCGTGTTAGACAGGCTACTAATCAGAAAGAAGCCCAAAATACTACAGGGAAAGAAATTATTGCAATCAACCAAGATACATTAGAGCAGGTACAAGTAGGGAATAAATTTGCAGTGCTGGAAATGGAGGAGACGGGAAATGATGATGATAATGTAGTCCAAAGGCAATTACAAGCTAAGGATGATGTTGTGACTCATCCAAATGGGGAAGATTCTCAAATTGATAATCAGTTGGCTATTGTAATAGATGGAGATAATCGCAGTACATTAAACAACTCTTTTCATTCTGGAAAAGCGTTAAATCCAGCAGCCCAAAAATACAATCCAACTACTATTGCGAGTGTAGTGTCACATAAATGTAACAAAGGCAATGCAAGTAGCAAGGAAAAAGAAAATATCACAGAAAATAAGGAAGCTACATCGTAATGGGTACACAGAACATTTGCTGATAATTTAGTTGTTACCAACACATCTTGTCAAGAAGTACCATCTCAAGACTCACTTGAGGAAAATACTTTCAATAAACAAGCTGGAAAACTTCACATAGGCGAAGTTAAGGTTTGAACTGAACAAATAGAGGAGGACTCAGAAGAAGGAGAATTTTTGGGAGAAGAGGATCATAGTGAAGATCAGGATAAAGCTGAAGATGATCAAGATGGAGAGGAGGAAAAAGTGTGAATGGACAAGGTTTACAAGCTGCGATAGCGCACAATGAAAATCAACAGATAGCAGAAGCATCAAAAATTCGTGAAGGGACTGAACAAAGTGCACAAATACAGAACACTGGCCTTAAATCTCTTGAAGATACTTTGAATCCTAAGAGGAGTAATTTGCAAACTAATGAAGAAAATACTTGGTTGAACGACCCAGGGGGTACTAGAGGAGATATAAGGGGTACATGTGATGAGTTAACTAGTGACAAACAATACACACCATCTGTGCAAAAGAATGATGCAGGAAAAATTGCTCAAATAGTAATAACCACTGTTCCATTGAGTGGCACTTCACCAAAAGGAAATCAAGGAAAGGAAAGTGCAGGAAGAACGATGATTGCCAATCAGAAAACGAAAGAACTGACTACTAATCTTAAGGGTCAAGGTGAGCATGAAAATGTGGAAACCAAAGGTCAAGGTGAGCATGAAAATAGGCAGCTTATGTTGTCAACGGGGAATGACAAAGATGTAATTCAGGAAAACGTGAGGCTTATGGCCATTAAATCCAAGATGTGGCAAGATCAACGCGAGGAAGATGATGAAGAATACTATGGCGATGTTTTTGCAGGTTACACAGCTGAAGAAAGTGTTGAGGAGGTGAATCGGGATAGTGCATGTGAGGAGCTTGATTCTCTAATTCCAACTCTTGGCAGCACTGGACGCATGAGTAGAAGCAGAAACAAAATGCAAACCACAGAACAACAACAAAACAAGGTAATTGTGGCTACCTCTCAGGATGGAAACACACTGGTTACACAAGATTTTGCTCGAGACATACCAAATCCGGTGAAGGCGGGCAGAGATATATATGAAGAGGGTGAGGAAGATGATATGCTAAGTCAATTTCGGGCAGAGGAAGCAAGAAAATGTGATTTATCACCAATGCATAGCGGCAAAATAAAGAAGGCACATACAAGGAAAAATAATTGGGACGACAAGGTTAGTGATTTTTAAATGTTAGGCGACCTCCAATGAGAATTGCCAAACAAAAGAAGGTTGCCCCAACTACATCAACGAGGTCCAACTGTTCAAAAAGGAAATGATGTTTTTTGAATACATTTTGAATGCGATTGAGGAAAACAACAAAGAATTACAAATGAAAGATTTTACAAGTTTGGAAAAGAAGGGACAAGAAATAAATTGGTACTACATTCTATTTTACCACTTTCTTAGTATTCTCATTTGTAATACCATCACAGAGTATGTTATAAACTCTGTGATAATCATTGAATATTTGGTATTCTCCAGTTCTTATTTTTTACATGCATGCTAGTAGGTGAGGTTTTTTTAGGCCTCAATAGGATTAGTAAGGTAAGGTTTAGTCCGATTTGTGTTATATGGGTAACAATAACGGTGCTATTGTCCCCCTTATTTGTACTTTCCTAATTGTGGTATTTTCTTTTCTTTTATTAATAAAAAAACTAGCCCTAGGCGCTTGCCTAGAGGATTGAAAAAAATAGCGATACTAAATTTAAATTAAATATTTATGCTAAAATGTGTAAAATCTTGGGGAGGGTCAAAAATTACATGTCTACAGCTGCCCCTCTTTGATTGGAAACGCGAAGAGTTTTCAGGCAAAGAACGACGAGACATGTTTTTTTATTCGAACCTAATTTAGAGAGACCAAAAACTTGAAGAAAGGAGAATGTGATCGAGCCTTGGTATCTGAGCTTCCTACATATCCTTGGCTATAAAGGAATCAGGCCACGTGTAGTTCAGAAGTAGGAACAGTGATAGAGTGTACCGAGATGGAGAGTCGAGTGAGGTTACGTTCCGTCGAGGTTCCGGTCCGCAGTCCTATACCAAAAATTAAAATTGAAAAGACTAACTAAGCCTATGAGCTACGAGTTACAAAATTCTTATCTATGAGTCTTCTGAAGCTAGATCTTGAGTCTTGGTTGGTTCTTCATGTGGACTCTGATCTGAATCTTGATGCTTGTTAGCTGCAGGTGTTGATTCAATCTTCTTCAGCTTTTTCATATCAAGACGGGACATGCAGAGCTAGTGACTTCAATTATGCCTTGACCAGTCCACATCTTTTCTCCGCTTCTGCACTTTGGATTCACTTTTTTTTTCTTTTTTTTTATTGAGACTTCTTTGGGTTATCTCGGACTGTCGACTCGCATTTTTTAGGCAAGCTTCTACTACTTCTAACTTGACTTGACTTCTGAAATGACTTTTCTTGTTCTCAAGGTGGGCGCCTGCTACTGACTTGAAATTTGAAATAATTTCGAAATGAATTCTAAAATTAGTTTCCTTATTCTCCAGGTGGATGCCTGCTACAACAACAAAACAGACAAAATAAAAAAACTTTTCTGCCCCAGTTTGCACTAGGAAGATTTGTGAGTTGTTAGTAAAACTATAAATCACATGCGCTGCTGATGAATGATGCAATGATGAGAGTAAAATTAATGAATCGACTAGGATGTGCATCTCCTAAAAGTGATTGAGCTTGAGGAAAACTACAAACTAAGCTTGACTAAAGTAAAGACTGGCCCTATTCTCCAGGCGCGGCCCCTGATTTTAAGAAAACTAAACATTGATGACTTAAGAAAATTAAAAAAAAAAGGACTACCCCCCCCCCCCCCCTTTCAATTTTAGACTTCCCTTTTTTAAAAAAATATTATCCTAGGAGAAAGTTCATCAGATTAGGTCTTTTTTTTTTTTGGTATCTTAGGAGCAAGATCCACCATACTAAGATTTTGATCCTAGGAGAAAGTTCATCAGATTAGGTCTTTTTTTTTTTTGGTATCTTAGGAGCAAGATCCACCATACTAAGATTTTGATCCTAGGAGAAAGTTCATCAGATTAGGTCTTTTTTTTTTTTGGTATCTTAGGAGCAAGATCCACCATACTAAGATTTTGATCCTAGGAGAAAGTTCATCAGATTAGGTCTTTTTTTTTTTTGGTATCTTAGGAGCAAGATCCACCATACTAAGATTTTGATCCTAGGAGAAAGTTCATCAGATTAGGTCTTTTTTTTTTTTGGTATCTTAGGAGCAAGATCCACCATACTAAGATTTTGATCCTAGGAGAAAGTTCATCAGATTAGGTCTTTTTTTTTTTTGGTATCTTAGGAGCAAGATCCACCATACTAAGATTTTGATCCTAGGAGAAAGTTCATCAGATTAGGTCTTTTTTTTTTTTGGTATCTTAGGAGCAAGATCCACCATACTAAGATTTTGATCCTAGGAGAAAGTTCATCAGATTAGGTCTTTTTTTTTTTTGGTATCTTAGGAGCAAGATCCACCATACTAAGATTTTGATCCTAGGAGAAAGTTCATCAGATTAGGTCTTTTTTTTTTTTGGTATCTTAGGAGCAAGATCCACCATACTAAGATTTTGATCCTAGGAGAAAGTTCATCAGATTAGGTCTTTTTTTTTTTTGGTATCTTAGGAGCAAGATCCACCATACTAAGATTTTGATCCTAGGAGAAAGTTCATCAGATTAGGTCTTTTTTTTTTTTGGTATCTTAGGAGCAAGATCCACCATACTAAGATTTTGATCCTAGGAGAAAGTTCATCAGATTAGGTCTTTTTTTTTTTTGGTATCTTAGGAGCAAGATCCACCATACTAAGATTTTGATCCTAGGAGAAAGTTCATCAGATTAGGTCTTTTTTTTTTTTGGTATCTTAGGAGCAAGATCCACCATACTAAGATTTTGATCCTAGGAGAAAGTTCATCAGATTAGGTCTTTTTTTTTTTTGGTATCTTAGGAGAAAGATTCCTCCGACTAAGACGTTTATCCTAGGAGAAAATTCATTGGACTAGGTTTTCTATCTTAGGAGAAAGATTCATCAGACTAAGATTTTGATCCTAGGAGAAAGTTCATCATACTAGGTCTCTTTTCTTCTTTTTTATTTTTTGTATCTTAGGAGAAAGATTCATCCGACTAAGACGTTTATCCTAGGAGAAAATTCATGAGAATAGGTTTTCTATCTTAGGAGAAAGATTCATCAGACTAACATTTCTATCCTAGGAGAAAGTTCATCAGACCAGGTCTTCTATCTTAGGAGAAAGATTCATCAGACTAAGATTTTGATCATAGAAGAGAGTTCATCAGACTAGGTCTCTTTTTCTTGGTATCTTAGGAGAAAGATCCACCATACTAAGATTTTGATCCTAGGAGAAAGTTCATCAGACTAGGTCTTTTTTTTTTTTGGTATCTTAGGAGAAAGATTCATCAGACCAAGATTTTGATCCTAGAAGAAAATTCATCGGACAAGGTTTTCTATCTTAGGAGAAAATTCATCAGACTAAGATTAATATCCTAGGAGAAAATTCATCAGACTAGGTCTTCTATCTTAGGAGAACGTTTCATCAGACTAAGATTTTGATCCTAGGAGAAAGTTCATCAGACTAGGTCCATTTTTTGGTTATCTTAAGAGAAAGATTCATCAGACTAAGATTTCTATCCTAGGAGAAAATTCATCAGACTAGGTTTCCTATCTTAGGAAAAAAATTCATCAGACTAAGATTTTGATCCTAGAAGAAAATTTATTAGACTAGGTCCTTTTTTTTGGTTATCTTATGAAAAGATTCATCAGACTAAGATTTCTATCCTAGGAAAAAATTCATCAGACTAGATTTCCTATCTTAGAAGAAAAATTCATCAGGCTAAGATTTTTGTTGGGAGAAAAATCCATCAGACTAGGACTTTTTATCCCAGGAGGAAAAAATGTGTAGATCAATGGCAAGATTTTATGCACAATAGCAAGACAAATAAAGGCAAAGCTTTGAGAAACTTTCCTTTGTCGGCTCTTCTTTTCTTTTCTTTTCTTTTTCTTCTCTTTTTTTCTTTTTTTTTTCTTTTCTTTCTCTTTTTTTTGAACCACTTTCCGTGCACTGATTTGTTCCTGTTTCATACAAAGAAAAATTTGTCAGTTTTGAAAATGATGGTCGGTTTGTGGCCTTGAGGCTTAGGCAGCTTGGCTTCTGCTCAATTAGCTTGAGTCGGTTTCAAGAGGCTTTTGCTCTGCATCAACCCTAAATATTTCATACCTAGTACCATTTGTATTTGTGGCTCAGTGAGCCTTATGCCAACTGGAGATCTTTGCTCGGGGTGACCTTTTCTAATATCTTTAATGACTTCTTGCTTTTTGAGCAATTTGTCTGTCAGAGAGAATCACAAGTTATCTTTGCTTGTGCCAAATAGGCTGACAAGAGTCTTTTAGGGGAGCCTTTGCATGAATCCTCAAGGCATGTTGGCAATAACAACTGAGTGCTGGCCAAATTTAATTTATGCAACTGAAAAGTTGGTAGCAAATTTTGAAATCTTTTCTTGCGTATTTTGACAAGGACCGACTCAGAGTGAAGGACTGAATGATGCAAAGAAACAAGTATTAACAAGAAATGCCCATGTCGAAAGGATAGAAGGAAGAAATTTTTTTCTTTATCTTTTTTATTTTTCAGTAACTAGCCTTAATGATCATGACATGCATTTTGGACCTAACGACCTGATCTATCAAACTAATCCAATCTTCCCTTTTACCATTCTTATGACCTTTGAAGTCGGGCTTATTCGTGTCGATAATTTGCATCGGCTTCATGACTTAGTTTCGACTAGAGGTGCCCCGAGGACTTTTCACCAACAGGTCTCTCTCATTTATTTATCTTTACTTACCATCGCCTTACAGTGCCCGTGAAGGTTTTCACTAGTAAAACTCTCTCATTTTTTTCTCACTTTTCTATTGTTTTCTTGAGCAACTTGACAGTGTTCGATGTCGTGTGACAACCGTTGCTCATTGCATGCTTCTCTTGGAATTCTTGAAGTCATATCGGGAGGTCTTTATTTGAAAGAATTTTGGATAGGGTTGGAAAGAAAGGACGTCATCAAGGCTCAAAATAGACTCAAAGTAAAGGGAGTCGTGGACTTACAACTCTTGGAATCGACTCTTTCAAAAGTGAAATAAAATTTCTGCCCAATTACAGATACTGGGAAATTTTGGCTATTTTTTTTTTTGAATTCTTATTTGGTTGGACCGAACCGTGAGGCTGCCTACGTATCCTTTTTTAAGGAATCAGGTGGAACGTAGTTCAAACATCTAACCTAACTATTTTTTTCATCTTTATTTATTTTTCTGTCTTTTTTTCTTTTGTCTTTTTTTTTCAAACAAGTTGCCCCAGCTCCTATTTTCCGGGAGCATGGACCTTTGACAGTTCTTTTCTTCTTTATTTTTTTTCATTTGAACTTTCTAAGAATTGCCCCAGTCTGTACTCTTAGGACATGGACTATTTTTTTTTTCTTTTTCTTCTTTCTTTTCATTTTTTTTACTCTTGACTCTAAACTTGATTCCAAAAGAGGGTGGTCAAAGAAAATAACACAGGCTCAAAGGGGTAACAAAGGGTATAAAGTGTTTGGGTTGCAGAAAAAGGGCCTTCCAACCTCGAGAACACCAAACATAGTATCTTTTCGCGATCATAACATTGACGAATATGTCTATTTTCTTGGTGTGCCGTGGTCACAAGACACTTTTCATCCCCTAATGTCAAACATTCTAACAGACTTCAATTGATTGAACATCCTCAAGCTCGATCTTCACAATGATTTGAAGGTGAATTTTACTCGACCTTAATTCCAAAGTATTTCAACTCTTTATTCATCCTCAAAAGTGTTTTTTTCAGATATCCAATTCCAAATTAAATCAGTTTCTAAGATCTGGCCAAAATTTTTGCATGTATATCATGTCATTAGAACTAGCGAGAAAGGAACTAGGAACAAAATGACACGAAAGGACAAACTGTATTTCATTGAATAAAGTATGAAAAGGGTTTGACAACAAGACAAACAACCTAAGATCCGAGTTACAAACCTAAAGTAACCCAGATGATGAAAATAGCAAAAAAATAGACAGACATGACTCATACTAACAGAATAGAATGATAGAAGGGTTTGACTCAATAAAATAAATAAAATCTAGATCACAACCCTGAAATAACCTAGATAACAGAAAAAACATCAAAACAAGCTACCAAGATTCCTTCCTAGTGAGAAAAGAATGACATTTCAATTGCTAAGCTTGACATTTAGCCACAAATTTTCTCATCAAAATCACCATGACCTTTAGTCGGCAAGTTCCTAAGAGGATTCTCATACTCCATGTCACCGAGCATTATCCCTACAAAGTGTGCATCATCATATGCAGGCAAAGGATTCTGCGTGATATTCTGGGTGTCACTATCCTGGATCACAATCATTTTTTCCTGGATCATCCTTTTTATTTCTCTCTTCAAATACCAACAGCTTTTAATATCGTGCCTTGGGCGTTGGAATGGTATTTACACCTTTTAGAAGGGTCAAAGATTCTTGCACGTGGGTCCACATGATTTGGAGGAATGAGTGCAATCATGTCATAATGCTTTAACTTCTCAAATAAGCTTGCATAGGAATCTCCTATTGGTGTAAAATTATCTTTTAACCTTTGTTCCCCTTTATACCTATGGCTTGGATGTGGGTTATAGGGCACCTGAAAATTTTTTGGAGGCTGGTGGTGATTTATAATGCTTGTGCTTGGCTTCTGGGGTGTTTTGGTGGCTGGACAACATATTGAGGTGGAGCAATAGAGTACTATGGGTTCTGAGGGAGATAGTAATGCTCAGGGGAGTTATCAGAAAACAGACGAGTCTGGTCATACCTTCGAGACGTTCTTCTAAGACCTCTTCTCGACCCTGATGTCATCATGATTTCTTCATCCATCTCATTTGTGTCACTAGATTCAATTTGGACAGCCTGAGTTGCAGCTTTGAAAGCTGCTTGACTTATAATTCTGCCTGTCTTAAGGACATTCTCTACCATTTTGTCCCATTTTGATTGCCTCCGAGAAGCATTTGCTAACTGCAGACATCATGTTTTGAAAGTAATCTAGCTCTTGCGCCTGAAGGAAGACAGTGATTAGCTCGTGGTTATCCATGGGTGGCTTAACTCTAGCTGCTTGCTCTCTCCATTTAATGGCATATTCCCTGAAACTTTCACTTGGTTTTTTCTTCAGGTTTGAAAGGGAATTGCGGTCTAGGACAATGTCAATGTTGTATTGGAACTGTTTGACAAAGGCCTCTGCCATGTCATCCCAGACATACCAGCGAGATGTGTCTTGATCCATAAATCATTCGAAGGTTACACCCGTAAGGCTTTCCCCAAAATAAGCTATTAGCAATTCTTCATTTTTTCTCGCACCTCTTATTTGATTGCAGTACCTTTTCAGGTGGGCTATGGGGTCTCCATGTTCATCATACTTCTCAAATTTGGCAGTTTTGAGACCAGGCGGCAAGTGGACTTCGGGGAATATACATAGATCCTTGAAGGCAATACTCTTCTAACCTGCCAACCCTTGTATGTTTTTCTACCATTATTCTAAGCTTTTCACTCTTTGGTCATTTCTTCCTTTGCCATCTTTCGGGCAAGCTTCTCAATATTTGCAGGAAGATCAAATAAGTACGAGTGATACTGCACTTGCTGGGTAGCAAATTATGACTCGTGAGTTTTCCTCTGCACTACCGTCGGTTGTGGAATGGTAAAGACGGGCATAGAAGTAGTAGTTGTCTAATTGGTTGTCAATGGCAAACTTTGAGAGCATGCAACAGAAGTTCCGGCTATAGTCGTACAGTTGGGATAAGGACCGAACCCAGGTGGATATGATTGATCAGACAATGAGACCAGAATGGAAGTAGTCAGGATGGGTGTGAACTCTGGGAAACCATGAGAAGAAAATAGCGGTCCTTGGCCGTTGGCCCATGCTTGACACATTTCAGTCATTTTTTGTTTCAGTACTCTATTTTCCTCAACCACAGTAGACTCTTGTTGAACCCTCTAACCCTGAGTCTCATGACTGCTTGCAACAGCTTCACTGTTAGTTTTCATTCTTTCCTTTGGATTTTGTGTTGTTAGCTTACCACAAACCGACCACCTCAACTTTCTTCACAATTCAAAACAAAACATGTTAGAATGGTATTACGACCCAGATTTCTCACCCTCGGGAGTCGTGATGGGGCCTACTATTAGGAGTTAGGCAATGTCACGACTCAAAATCCACTAAGGGTCGTGGTGGCGCCGGACACCGCAGTCAGGCCAGCCAATTAGATTACTGATTTAAAAGTCCTTTTTAAATACATAAAATTCCAAAATTTTTCCTTCCATTTCACAAATAAAGAGGTTTTGCTTCAATTCAAATTAACAATAACAATTAAATTAAACCTTTCGAAAACCATCCCAGAACCCGGTGTCACAAGTGCATGAGCGACTACTGATGATGAAATAAAATACAATCTCTG
>MU745007.1:26782-41024 GCA_026770625.1 Nicotiana glauca
CAAACGGACATTGATAACACCAAAATGCTCTTCAAGCCAAACTTATATAACTTCTCCTAAAATGCTAACTTCCACATTAGGCGCCAAAATGCTCCCGGGTTATCCAAAATACGATCCGGGCATACGCCCAAGTCCAAAATCATTATACGAACCTGCTGGAACCTTCGGATCCAAATTCCGAGGTCGTTTACTCAAAAATTCAATCATGGTTCATTCTTTCAACTTTAAGCTTCTCAAATGAGAATTCTCATCTAAATTTAACTTCGATCTTCCCGAATTTAAATTCCGACCGTGCGAACAAGTCATAATACCTGAAATGAAGCTGTTCATGGCCTCCGACTGCTGAACGGAGCGTTAGTACTCAAAACGACCGGTCGGGTCGTTACAGGCAAGACAATTAATTATTAACTTTTTAGGCAACCATCAGCAATATTAAGGCAATGAGACATTTAATATAAAAGCAAAAGTCTTAAATATAAATAAACTGAAAACAAGTGCGGAAATTCAGTTACAACCTCTACCCAAGACTGGAGTCACTAACTCACGAACATCTACAAAATACTAAACACAGAGTCTGAACGAAATACAATACTATTTGTTCCGGTACAAGGACAACAAACGAAATAAAGATAGAAGAGACTCTGGTCTATGCGGACGTTAGCAAGGCTACCTCGGGATCTCTGGACTGAAGTCAGCTCCCAACGCTCCTACTGCTGTTCAAAAGCTACTGCTCCGGTACTGTGATCTGTGCAAAAAGATGCACAGAGTGTAGCATCAGCACAACCAACCTCATGTGCTGGTAAGTGCCTAGCCTAACCCCAGCGAAGTAGTGACGAGGCTAGAACAGACTACCAGATAAACCTGCGCAGATATATATATACAAGTACAACAAAATTAGCAAAAAGTTAATAATTAAAGCTGGGCGGGGGAGCATGCTTATGGGGTAGCAGATAAAACGGAATATTAGGAATAACAAAAGAAACTGCATCTGATTTCTTCTAACACAGAATAAGGGAAAAACAAACCACTTTCACTTGTTTCAATTTCCTCTCATTGCAGGCGTGCAACTCAATCCCATTTCTCATAATATCACGTGGTAGGCGTACCACTCGATCCCATTTCATAATATCACGTGGTAGGCGTACCACTCGATCCCATTTCATAATATCACGTGGTAGGCGTACCACTCGCTCCCATTTCATAATATCTCGTGGTCAGCGTGCCACACGATCCCATTTTATAATATCTCGTGGTCCGCATGCCACACGATTCCATTTCATAATATCTCGTGGTCGGCGTGCCACACGATCCCATTTCTTTCAACACAATACACAATATAATCCCGGCAAGGGAGAAAGACGTTATAATAAACTATCACGGCAAGGGATATCCGGCTATAACCAAACTCATTCAATTTCTACTTAACACAATTAAATCCATACTTAGTCTCAACAATTACTGGCTCAGTGTTAAATATTTCCAACCAAGTCCTCATAAACAACAATTAAGAATCCAATAATTTAGCAATTTAGGACTCACGGTCATGCTCGACACCAGTGTATAGATACTCGTCACTATGCCTATACACCATACTTAACAATTAGGAATTAGCAAATAAGACTCTACTTCTATTCCCTCAAGCCAAAGTTAGACCAAACACTAACCTTAACTTCCATGGCTAAATCAATCCACAACGACCGTTTTCCCTCTCGAACTCGGCTCCAACTCAATCAAATCTATGAAATAACGACTTTATAATATCAATAATAGCTAAACAAATCAAACCCAATGCCTAAATATAGATTCCCAACCTTTTTTCCAAAAATTCCAAAATCAACCCCGGGCCCGCTTGGTCAAAACACGAGGTTCGAACCAAATTCATATCACCCATTCTCTCACGAGCCCGAATATACAATTTGTTTTCAAATTCGACCCCAAAACGAGGTCTAAATCAAAGAAAATTGAAAAATCCTAATTCTACCCATTTCCCCCAATTTCAACCCTAGATTGCTTGTTTTGAGCCTAGGAATTTGATAAATGATGAAGGAAAATGAAGGAAACAAGTTAAGCAATGTTTACCCAAGAAGCTTTGGTGAAGAAGTGCTCTAAAAATCGCCTAGGGGCCGTGGAGAAGAAGAGCTCGTGTGAAAGTTTGAAATTATCCCGTCACTGTTCTGTTTTTAGGCTTTTAAAATAACTGGGGAAAAATGCTCTATGCGATCGCGGAAAGGGCATTGAGATCGCATAGAGTAAGGGGGGAGGTGAAACATTGCGATCGCAGAAGGCACGTTGCGAACGCATAGAGGAAAAAGGGAGCTAAAATTTCTGGTGGGCTTAACACTCTACGATCGCAGATGATGAATGCGATCGCATTGAAGATACTAGCTAAGCTATGCGATCGCGGATCAATCTATGCGATCGCATGGAACAAAACAGGGCACTTGGAACCTCACATTATGCGGTCGCGGATAGGCCTATGCGATCGCATAGAACAAAATATCAGAGTGACAGAACTGTTGCTTCTGTAATTTTTAAAGTTTCAAAACCATCTCGAACACCTCTGAAAACACTCCCGAGCCCTCGGGGCTCCTAACCAAACACCCACACCAACTCAACAACATCCTACAAACTTAACCGTGCGATCAAATCGCCAAAATAACATCATAAACGAGGAATCAAACCTCAAAATCATCACTTTTTCATCAAACTTCATAAACTTTCATTTTTTAGATATTTAGGTCCGAAACACGTCAAATGACGTCCTATTTCGACCAAATTTCCCAGGAAGCGCTTAAATCACATGTATGACCTGTACTGGGCGCCAGAACCAAAATACGGGCCCGATACTAACATTTCCTAATCCATTTTCATTTCAAATTTTCATATAAATTTCAAAAAAATAATTTCTTTTAAAAATTCATTTCAAGGGCTCGGGACCTCGGAATTTGATTTCGGGCATACGCCCGAGTCCTATATTTTTCTACGAACCCTCCGGGATCATCAAATCATGGGCCCGAGTCCGTTTACCCAAAATGTTGACCAAAGTCAACTTTAATCATTTTAAAGTCACATTTTAGCAATTTTCCATAGAATTTAACATATAAGCTTTCCGGCTATGCGCCCGGACTGTGCATGCAAATTGAGGCAAGTAAAAATGAGGTTTTCAAGGCCTCGGGAGCACGAAATGAAAGAGGAAACAGGTGATGACCCTTTGGGTCGTCATATTCTCCACCTCTAAAACAATTGTTCGTCCTCGAACGGACAAAAGAAAGAAGTACCTGAGTTGGGAAATAGATGGGGATAACGGCTCCGCATATCAGACTCGGACTCCCAGGTCGATGCCTCAGGAGGCTGACCTCTCCACTGAACACGCACTGAAGGAAAACCATTCGACCTCAACTGTCGAACCTGCCGCAAGTCCTGATACATCTTCACGATGCCCGGGTGAATAGAATACCGAGAACTATGGGCCTCCGCTAAGATCAACTCTCGAATCCCATCGACATTGGGCACACAAACTTGCCCCTGCAATCTCAAAACACCATCATCATCTAAGGTCACCTTTGTGGCACCTCCACGCTGCATCGTGTCTCTCAGGACAAACAAATGGGGGTCATCAAACTACCCATCACGGATACGCTCCCATAATGAAGAACGAGCGACCGTGCAAGCTAACACTCTGCTAGTCTCAGAAATGTCCAACCTCACAAATCGATTGGCCAAGGCCTGAATATCCAAAGCAAGCGGTCTCTAGCTAACCGAAATATAAGCAAGACTGCCCATGCTGGCGGACTTCCTACTCAATGTATCGGCCACCACATTGGCCTCACCGGGGTGATACAAGATTGTAACGTCATAATCTTTCAACAACTCCAACCACCTTCTCTACCTAAAATTCATCTCCTTCTGCTTGAACAGATACTGAAGACTTTTGTAATTAGTGCACACCTCACACGCCACACCATATAGATAATGCCTCCAAATCTTCAAAGCATGAACAATGGCTGCCAACTCTAGATCATGAACCGGATAATTCTTCTCGTGGATCTTCAACTACCTCGAAGCATAGGCAATGACTCTGCCATCCTACATCAATACTGCACCAAGCCCAATACGAGAAGCATCACAATAAATAGTATAAGGCCCTGATCCTGTGGGCAAAACCAATACATGTGCCATAGTCAGAGCTGTCTTGAGCTTCTGGAAGCTCGCCTCACACTCATCTAACCATTTGAACTGGGTACCCTTTTGGGTCAATCTGGTCATCGGGGATGTAATAGATGAAAAACCCTCCATGAACCGACGGTAGTAGCTTGCTAACCCCAAGAAACTCCAAATCTCTGTAGCTGAAGATGGTCGGGGCCAATTCCTGACTGCCTCAATCTTCTTCGGGTCCACCTGAATACCCTCTGCTGATACAACATGACCCAGAAATGCAAACGGACTCAACCAGAACTCACGCTTCGAGAACTTAGCATATAACTGACTATCCTTCAGAGTCTGAAGAACCACTCTGAGGTGATGCTCTTGCTCCTCCTAGCTGCGGGAGTACACTAGGATATCATTAATAAAGACTATCACGAACAAGTCCAAATAAGGCCTGAACACTCGGTTCATAAACTCCATAAATGTTGTCGGGGCATTGGTCAACCCAAATGACATGACCAGGAACTCATAATGCCCATATCGAGTTCGGAATGCTGTCTTAGGGACATCAGACGCCCTAATCCTCAACTGATGGTAACCAGATCTCAAGTCTATCTTTGAAAACACCTTTGCACCCTGAAGATGGTCGAATAAATCATCAATCCTTGGCAGTGGATACTTGTTCTTAATCGTTCCCTTGTTCAACTACCAGTAACCTATGCACATCCTCATCGATCCGTCCTTTTTCTTGACAAATAACACTGGTGCGCCCAAGGAGAAACACTAGGTCTGATAAAACCCTTCCCTAGAAAATCCTGTAATTCGTCCTTTAACTCCTTCAGCTCTGGCAGGGCCATGCGATACGGCAGAATGGAAATGGGCTGAGTGCCTAGAGCCAGATCAATACAAAAACCAATATCCCTGTTGGGCGGCATACCCGGCATATCTGAAGGGAAAACCTCGGGGAACTCCCAAACAATAGGAACAAAATCAATAGAAGGGACCTCTGTGCTGGGATAACGAACATACGCCAGATAAGCTAAACACCCCTTCTCGACCATGCGTCGAGCCTTCATATATGAAATAACTCTGCAGGTGGTATGCACTTGGGTCCCTCTCCACTCCAAATGGGGAAAATCTGATAAAGCCAAGGTCACGGTCCTTGGCGTGACAATCCAAGATAGCATGATACATGGACAACCAATCCATCCCTAATATAACGTCAAAATCCACCATGTCTAAGAGCAATAAATCAACACGAGTCTCAAGAACCTCAAACACTACCATGCAGGAACGATGCACTCGGTCAACCACTATAGAGTCACATACCAGTGTAGATACATAAACAGGAATACTCAAAGCATCACTAGGCATGACCAAGTATGGTGCAAAATAGGATGACACATATGAATACGTAGACCCAGGGTCAAATAGCATTAAAGCACCTCTATCACAGACCAGAATAGTACCTGTAATAACTATATCTGAAGACTCAGCCTCTGGTCTGGCTGGAAGAGCATAACACCGGCGCTGGGCCCCACCTCCCTGAACCATATCTCTGTGATGGTCGGCTACTGGTTGGCCTCTACCTCTGGCGGTCCGAGCTCCACCTCTATGATCTCTACCTCCACCTCTATGACCTCTACCCCCGCCTCTAGCTGGCTGGGCATGCTGTGGAACCTCCGGTGTATGAATCATAGCACGAGAACTCTGATGTTGAGAGCTATCAGAAGCTCAAGGGCAATACCTAGAAATGTGCCTCGTGTCGCCACAGGTGAAACAAGCCCTCGGCTGCTGAGAATAACGGAGTGGTGGTGCACTAAGAGGTGCTGATGGTGAACTGAAAAGCTGCTGGTCAGAATACTACTACTGAGAACCACCCCCAATTGAAGTACCATGAGAGACCTAGAGATCTAACTAAAAAGACCTCGGAGGATGGCCTCTGCCATAAGAATCCCTACCTCCATACGAGGTACCATTGAATCTACCTACATGATGGGGCCTCTTATCAGACCCATGACCACCTCCCCATGCAAGAGCCATCTCAACTCTACAGGCCGCATTGGCCGCCTCCTGAAAAGAAATCTCATTCCCGGCTCCCAAAGCCATCTGGAGACGGATCGGCTGAATCAATCCATCAATAAACCTCCACACCCTCTCTCTCTCTCTCCCTCGGTGGGAAGTAAAATAATAGGATGGCATGAACCAAGTCTCATACTGAGTGACTGTCATAGAGCCCTGCTGGAGGCGCTAGAAACTGCCTACGAAAAGCCTCTCGCTGAGTAACTAGGAGAAACTTCTCCAAAAACAACTCTGCAAACTGGTCCCAAGTCAATGATGGCAACCCTGCTGGTCTGGATAAGCAATAGTCCCTCTACCAAGTCTTGTCGGATCCTACTAGTCGAAAGGTGGCAAAGTTGACCCCATTGTCTCCACAATACCCATAGTCCGGAGAACCTCATGGCAACTATACAAGAAATCCTGGGGGTCCTCTGAAGAAGCTCCACTGAATGTGGTGGTGAAAAGCTTGGTGAACCTATCCAGCCTCCACAAAGCATCTGCGGACATAGCTGCTCCATCGTTGGTCTAAGTCACAATACCCAGCTGGACTGCCACAGCTGGCTGAACCACTGGAACCTGAGCAAGAGGAGCTACCTGCTCCAGAGTACGTGTAGTGGGAGTCTGAACTCCTCCCCTAGCCTGAGAAGTGGCCGGTTCTACTGGAAGCAAACCCGCTCTAGTGACGCTCTCCATAAAGCCTACCAATCTGACCAAAGCGTCCTGAAGAACTGGTGTGGCTATAAACCCCTCTAGGACCTGAGTTGGGCCCACCGGAGCTGTTGGGACTGGAACCTCCTCATTATAATCAACATGAGGCTCCACCTCTGAGACTGCTGCTCGGGGCTGAGCTTTGCCCCTGCCTTGACCTCTGGCACGGCATCGGCCTCGCCCTTTGCCCCTCGTAGCAGCTGTTGCTAGGGGCTCGAGCTACTGAGCGGTAAAAGAGGAAGCACATGTTCTCGCCATCTATGAAAGAACAGAGTAGAAAGACCATCAGTATTAGAGAAACAGAATCGCACGAAAAGAAAGAACAAAGTGAAATTTTTCCTAACATTGTAGCCTATGGGGGATAAATATAGACGTCTCTGTACCGATCCCTCAGACTCTACCAAGTTTGTCCGTGAGTTGTGAGACCTATGTAACCTAGAGCTCTGATACCAACTTGTCACGACCTGAATTTCCCACCCTCGGGAGTCGTTATGGCACCTACTATTAGGAACTAGGCAAGCCAATTAATTATTAACTTTTTAGGCAAACATCAGCAATATTAAGGCAATGAGACATTTAATATAAAAGCGGAAGTCTTAAATATAAATAAACTGAAAATAAGTGCGGAAATTCAATTACAACCTCTACCCAAGACTGGAGTCACTAACTCACGAACGTCTACAGAATACTAAACATAGAGTCTGAACAAAATACAATACTATTTGTTCCGGTACAAGGACAACAAATGAAATAAAGATAGAAGAGACTCCGGGCCATGCGGACGTCAGCAAGGCTACCTCTGGATCTCTACACTAAAGTCAGCTCAAAATGCTCCTACTGCTGTTCAAAAGTTGTTGCTTTGGTACTGTGATCTGTGCAAAAAGATGCACAGAGTGTAGCATCAGCACAACCGACCCCGTGTGTTAGTATGTGCCTAGCCTAATCCCAGAGAAGTAGTGACGAGGCTAAACCAGACTACCAGATAAACCTGTGCAGATATATATATATACAAGTATAACAAAATAATAATAGAAAGTAAACAATTAAAGCTGGGAGGGGGAACATGCTTATGGGGTAGCAGATAAAACGGAATATCAAGAATAACAAAAGAAACTGCATCTGATTTCTTCTAACACAGAATAAGAGAAAAACAAACCACTTTCACTTGTTTCAATTTCCTCTCATTGCAGGTGTGCAACTCGATCCCATATCTCATAATATCATGTGGTAGGCGTATCACTCGATCCCATTTCATAATATAACATGGTAGGTGTACCACTCGCTCCTATTTCATAATATCTCGTGGTCGGCGTACCACAGGATCCCATTTTATAATATCTCGTGGTCGGCATGCCACACGATCCCATTTCTTTCTACACAATGCACAATATAATCTAGGGAAGGGAGAAAGACGTTATAATAAACTATCCCGGCAAGGGAACAAGGTAATATAATACACTATCCCGGCAAGGGAGATCCAGCTATAACCAAACTCATTCAATTTCTACTTAACACAATTAAATCCATACTTAGTCTCAACAATTACTGGCTCAGTGTTAAAGATTTCCAACCAAGTCCTCATAAACAACAATTAAGAATCCGATAATTTAGCAATTTAGGACTCACGGTCATGCTCGACACCAGAGTATAGATAATCGCCACCATGCCTATACACCGTACTCAACAATTAGCAATTAGCAAATAAGACTCTACTCATATTTTCTCAAGTCAAAGTTAGACCAAACACTTACCTCAACTTCCACGGCTAAATCAATCTACAACGACCGCTTTCCCTCTTGAATTCGGCTCCAACTCAATCAAATCTATGCAATAACGACTTTATAATATCAATAATAGCTAAACAAATCAAACCCAATGCCTAAATATAGATTCCCAACCTTTCTTCCAAAAATTCCATAATTGACCCCCGGCCCGCTTGGTCAAAACACGAGGTTCGAACCAAATCCATATCACCCATTCCCTCACAAGCCCGAATATATAATTTATTTTCAAATTCGATCCCAAAACGAGGTCTAAATCAAAGAAAATTGAAAAGCCCTAATTCTACCCATTTCCCCCAATTTCAACCCTAGATTGCATGTTTTGAGCCCTGAAATTTGATAAATGGTGAAGGAAAATGAAGGAAACAAGTTAAGCAATGCTTACCCAAGAAGTTTTGGTGAAGAAGTGCTCTAAAAATCACCTAGGGGCTGTGGAGAAGAAGAGCTCGTGTGAAATTTTGAAATTATCCTGTCACTGTTCTATTTTTAGGCTTTTAAAATAACTGGATAAAAATGCTCTATGCGATCGCGGAGCATTGCGATCGCATAGAGCAAGGGGGTGAAACATTGCGATCGCGGAAGGCACGTTGCAAACGCATAGGAAAAAGGGAGCTAAAATTTCTGGTGGGCTTAACACTCTGCGATCGCGGATGATGAATGCGACCACATTGAAGGGACTGGCTAAGCTATGCGATCACGGATCAATCTATGCGATTGCATAGAACAAAACACGGCACCTGGAACCTCACACTATGCGATCGCGGATAGGCCTATGCGATCGCATAGAACAAAATATCACAGTGATAGAACTGTTGTTTCTGCAATTTTCTAAGTTCAAAACCATCCCGAACACCTCCGAAAATACTCCCGAGCCCTCGGGGCTCCTAACCAAACACCCACACTAACTCAACAACATCCTACTAACTTAACCGTGCGATCAAATCGCCAAAATAACATCATAAAGGAGGAATCAAACCTCAAAATCATCACTTTGTCATCCAACTTCATAAACTTTCATTTTTTAGATATTTAGGTCCGAAACACGTCAAATGACGTCCGATTTCGACCAAATTTCACAAGAAGCGCTTAAATCACATATATGACCTGTAACGGGTGCCGGAACCAAAATACAGGCCCGATACCAACATTTCCTAATCCATTTTCATTTTAAATTTTCATATAACTTTCAGAAAACAATTTCTCTTAAAAATTCATTTCTCGGGCTCAGGATCTCGGGATTCGATTGCGGGAATACGTACGAGTCCCATATTTTTCTACGGACCCTTCGGGACTATCAAATCACATGTTTGGATCCATTTACCCAAAATATTGACCAAAGTCAACTTTAATCATTTTAAAGTCACATTTTAACAATGTTCCATAGAATTTAACATATAAGCTTTCCGGCTACGCGCCCGGACTGTGCACACAAATCGAGGCAAGTAAAAATGAGATTTTCAAGGCCTCGGGAGCACAGAATGAAAGAGAAAACAGGTGATGACCCTTTGGGTCGTCACAAATGGACTCAGTCGGTCCTTATTATTATCATCATTTTTTTATTTTTTTCATCATTTTTTTCATTTTTTTTAATGATTGATTGAACTTGATGTGAATTGCCTACGTATCATGTAGGAACATGAATCACATCTTGCGTAGTTCAGGAAGATTAGGAATAAAGGAAATAAACTAAATCTTTTTTTGTTGATTTTGAATTTTCTTTTTTTTTAAAAAATTTCGGAAGAACGACTTATAAAGAAGAAAGAAAATATTTTTTCATTTCAAATTTGTTTGGAATTTCAAAAGAAAAACTTCTAAATAAGAAACAAAATATTTTTGGATTTTTAGACTTTTATTTTGAATTTATGAAAGAAAGACTTCTAAAGAAGAAAGAAAATATTTTTTGGATCTTGATTTTTCTTTTCAATTTTCGAAAGAAGAATGAAAATATTTTCTGATTTTGAGAAGAAATTAAAAGAAAATATTTTTGGGATTTTTTTAAAAATTGGGATCTAAAAGAAAGACTTTCTAAAGAAGGAAGAAAAGGAAAATATTTTTGGATTTATTTTTAAAATGGTGGTATCAAAGAAAGACTTTTCTAAAGAAGGAATTGAAGGAAAATATATTTGGATTTTTTAAAATTGTGGGTCGGAACTGATCGGTTTGCCGACGTATCTCACATCCGGTGAGAATCAGACCCCCGTAAATCACCCAGTTTTGACGCAACAGGAAAGGACTTATTTTGAAATTTTCAGGATATTTCAAATACCTCTCACTCTCCTTTATTTTTTCTTCTTTCTTTTTTTTTTGGACTTTTTTTTCATTTTTTCCCCTATTCTAGAAGCCAGTAGTATGATGCATCAGGATGGTCTAGGTACATCTATCCTAGACGAACCCAACCTCTGTATTGAGTCACCAAAGTCAAATGCACGTGATACAAACAAGCGTTCCTACTAGGGATCCGGCATGAGGCTATGTTATTCTAGGTTTAAAACCTGGGTGTATTGTTCTAGACTTGGCTTACTCGAGCAGACAACTCGAGTCGAGGGGGCAGCATACCAAGAATAAAGAAGCTTCACCGGCTTTATAACTTGTCCGAACCTCGTTCTAAAATTAGGATATGACTCTAACAGAAAAGAAGTTACGCAACACACACTCCCCAAAAGATTCAAAAGACTCAGATAGAAGAGGGTTTCATAACAGTTTATATACAATTCAAAAAATATCAAAACGGTAAAAAGTGCCATTTAGCATATTAGGCGCAAACACAAAAAAATCAGATAATAAACTATAACAGTTATTCTAAGCTCGAATTCTGAACCCTGAACAAGAAGTTCTGGGTTCTTATCCCCAACAGAATCGTCAAAGCTGTCACATCTCCTTTTTTCCACTCGAAAGGCGGTTTATAAGGGAGTTTTTTCAATTTAAGTGACATAAATCGCAATGGGATTAATTATTTATTTTCAGAGTCACCACTTGGAATAATTTATGGTGTCCTAAGTCATCATTTTATTTTAAATCCCAAATCGAGGAAATTTCGACTTTATTCGAAAGTCTGCAAATCAGAAATTCTAAGTAAGGAATTCTGTTAACCCGAGAGAAGGTGTTAGGCATTCTCGGGGTCCGTGGTTCGAGCGCAGTCGCTTAAACTTTTAGTAATTGGCCTAATTATCTGATTTATTACATATTTAAAGCCTATTGTGCAATTTTAACTTTATAACCGCTTTTAAGTTTTTTAACCACTTTTTAGGATATATGAAATTATTTTTGAACAAGTTATGATTGTCATACACTTTCCATTTTGGAACACACCGCAAACCACACTATATGAAATGCACCCGCGGTTTGTGACATGTTTATTTTATTATTATTCAAAGTTACTATGATTGGGTCACATAAAATTTACACCCAAATTGGGAATTATGTACCGTGACCATGCCATGGGAGCCGTACCCATAGTCACGATGTTTATTTATTTATCTCGCCTAAAGCACTCTAACGGTATTCATTATTCTTCCTAAATTTTGAGATTATTGTGAGGCTTAAAAGTTATACATTCTTCTGAACTTAGCACCACCCATGGCTTATTCTTATTCCTTTCCAAGAAAGAAACAACTCTGATTTTCCATCTACCCAATTAAAAATATTTATTCAAAAACCTATACTACACGAGATACATCACAATCAGAATAAAAACTAATTAAAACAATTTAAATGAATACTAAGACATATTACTCAAACAACGTAAAATCACAAATCGACTAACACGCTCACCAAGCTATCGGAACAAAATAAAGTAAGAATTAAAATTGAGAGATGGGCCTTTTATTGATAAACAAGCTGAAAATTGCAGATCAATCGGGCTAAATAGAGCAACAACCTCGACGGAACCGCGAACCAAGCGCAAACGGACTCAATTTAGCACAATGAATAATTGACAACGTTATCGAGTGATACAATTGATTTTGAATCAAAGACCAGGCAGTACCGAACTTACCATGGTTACCCAGAACCCATACCATCAAACATCGAAGGTCAGTGATACAATTGATTCAACAAAAACATTAGGAGCAAAAGAGGAAAAGCATGGAGTAGAGATAAAGGAAGAGGGAATGTCGATTATGCTCTTTTACACAACTGAAAACTTTTGTCTTCTTTTCACTTCTTTTTGATTTTTGATTTTGGTTCTGGTTTCTTTGTTTTAATCAGAAAGAAGATCATTATCCAAAAAGTAGGGTGCTAGGTTGTATTTGGGAATTGGGGGGGGAGAGGGGGCTTCCTTGTATGGAGGTAGGAAGGGACGATGACCATTGGATTAGAAGGAAATAGATGGCTAGGATTAAATCTTGCACTTAAATGAGCTAATGGGTTGGGAAGAATGGGCTAAGGGTAATTGAGTTGGACCATGTCTTTTGGGTTTGAACTTAGCCTAAAAAGACCAAATAATACAATGTATCTATAAAAATGTAAAAAAACACTCTAAATTAAAATAAATTAATATAAAACTAAATACTACGAGTGAAACTATTTTTTATTTGTATTTTCAAATATTATAATACTATAATTATAGATATACTAATTGACTTTAACCTAAAGAAGAAAAATATTTTTTGTAATTTTTTAATTTTTTTCATGATAAAAATAAAATAAAAGAGTCAACATTATTTACAATAGCGATACTAAATCAATAAGGAGAAGGTCTCCCTTCTCTCTAGGAACACAATGAATAATATTTTTGTTACTATTCATCATCCATAATTCCGGCATCCGACAAGGTAATATCACAAGATTGGTCTCAAAAGAACCCCCTTCTCTTTGTGAACAATCTCCCTTTGATTTTACCATTAAATCATTAGCTATTCTCAACATATCTTAATTTTCATTTTCCGAATTATTGTAGCACCCAGTGCTTGTTCGAAATACACTGCCTTCATGTATCGTGGATAAGATGTGTGAGCCGTGAAGAATATTGCTTAATTCGTGATTCATAGGTTTGCAACTAAATCTATAATCATTGCAACAGATTTCAAACTTTGAGTTACTGTAGCATCACGTTTCTTTTGCAAAAAAGCTACTGATTAATCTTTATGTAAGTAAGGTGTTGTAATGCTAATATGGAGTAATAAAGAATGCCATGGCTTCTTAGTATAGCTCTTGGTTTTCATTTGTTCGAAGATCACTGTAGTTGGACAGAATCTGGGCTTTTGAGAGAAGAAACACGAGCAGCTAAGTTGAAGTCGCTCATGGCCTCTAAGGCCGGTGACCAGTCACCTCCAATGGCTGTTCTGCCCTCCCATGCTTCCCCCTTCATTAAAAACAACCCCACAACAATACACAAGCCTTTAATTTTTCTAATATTCTGAAGCCAGCCACGAACAATGCACTAACTCAAGGAAACATGTCAAAACAGTGTACTGCTGATACAATTTCATTTTGTCATCCAGTGTTATTTCAAGGACAGCCTTTGGTGAAGTTCACTGAATCTGAGGTGGAGCGGATGAACGAGAATGAAGGCTTGCACTATGCAGTAGTGTGTAAATTTTCTTACG
>MU745013.1:22276-40192 GCA_026770625.1 Nicotiana glauca
ACCAGAAGCAGGGGGTTAAAAAAAATGGGGGAAAAGGTTTCTGGTCGGGGAAGAAGACGAAGGGCGATATTTAATTAAGGGTATAGCATATGAAATGAGGACGCTATATATGTCAGTGAAATCGTCAGGCTATATAGCGTCTAAATACAAGACGCTATACCTTAACGACAAAAGTTACCATTAAGGTATAGCATCTCTTATGTGTAAAACCAAATTATCTCTGTGTAAAAAAAAGATTAGATCATAAAATTAAAAAGAAATTTGTAATGGGCCATAAAGCCATTTGATCCTGTCGTTCTAACTCTTATTTCAATCTCTTACTTTTTGTTCTATTTTAAACTGAATAATTCTTTATATATCTAGTAAATTCTTAATTTTAACATTTTCGTTTTAGTTTTAATGATACTCTCGTGGATATGAGATATTTAAGATTACAAAAGAATAGGATATTTTAATATATTATACACACCTTAAGAGTCTGTTTGGAAAGCTACCATGTAATTGGAATTGGTGTAATTATTAGGGTAGTAATTACATAACCTAGTAATTACTCAGTTGTGTAATTACGACGACTTATTTGTTTGTCATAGTGTAATTATAAGCTTACTGTTTGGTTGTACAAGTGTAATTACACAGTTAGATTAAATTTTAAATTAAGTAATTATCAAAACTTAAAAGTTAATATAATAAATATATGCCTATAAATTTTTATAATTATAAATAATAATATATTTGGTATTTAAGATGTATTTTTCGTGAATATACATTAATAAGTAATCATATATTTATAACTAATATTTAAAAATAATTTATCTATATATTTTAAATTAATAATATTTAGTTTAGATACGTACAAAAATTAAAAATATATATTTTTTTGTAAGAACATCATGGAATTCATATTTAATAAAATATTAATATTTATAATAATAATCTCATAACATTATTCAAATGTTTGACAAAACTGATCTATCAATTCTAACAAAAAAATAAACAACATGCAACGTGAGTCAATACTACTAAAACAAGTAAATTAGAACCATGAATATAACACAATTTCAAAATTCAAAAAAAATTATTTACATATGTCAAATTCCATCATAATAATAGTAAGTTCCACTATAATTTTAGATTAGGAAACATAATAAGTTTATAACCACATTCAACAATGAAATTTCACTTTAATTACATCACTCATTATATGATAAGTTTGTAAATGACTCATTATTTATAATATTCGGAGGTGTAGTTTCAAAATATAGAATAATAAAATAAATAAAAATAAAATATAAGCAATTACATGAAATAACAAGAAATAAAGGAAGAGACATAAAAGATAAATAATGTACAAAGAAAAATATATTTTAAAAGAAATTCAAAAACAAAAATAAAATTTTAAAAATTAAAATAATAGAAATAAAAAGTTATAAAGAAAATAAATTAAAATAAAAATAAAAAGGAAAGAAAAAAAATAACTTTGTAATTACACAATGTAATTACCACCAATTTTCACCTCCCCCTTGAGAATTGGAGAGTGTAATTACACCCCTTCAATTACACCTAATTCCATGCTGACCAAGTAATTACTTAGCCAAACAAATATGTCAAACTGTGTAACTACACCCAATTACACCCAAATTCAATTCCTAGGTGGCTTTCCAAACATGCTCCAAGTTTAAAACTGCAAGATTTTAAAAGTTTCCTTTATATTCTTAAATTTCGTATCGTGTCAAACTCATGTTTGATTTCCCACTTTGGCCAAATTCATTTTCTTATAAATAGAGCCTCTCTCGTATGTGAACAACAGAGAACAACAGAGAGCTCTCCAGTTTGAGAAAATGGCCAGCTCATCTCTTCAATCCCCAGTAACCAAAAAGTTATTTCTTTTCTTTATTTTCCTTATATCTTCATAATTCTTTTCCTGTGCATTTAGATAAGGATCGTACTAATCTTTATTTTAACTTCTTTTTACAGGTTAGAAGGTAAGGTAGCATTTATAACCGGTGGTGCTAGCGGCATAGGAGCAGCTACAGCTAGGCTATTTGTTCAACATGGTGCAAAGGTTACAATTGCAGACATTCAGGACAACCTCGGAACTTCCTTAGCACAAGAAATTGGCACAGAACATGCAACCTTTGTCCATTGTGATGTCTCAATCGAATCGGACGTCCAAAATGCGGTGGATGCAACAGTTGCCAAATTTGGTAAGCTCGACATAATGTTCAGTAACGCTGGTGTATTGGGCAAGCCAATTTCCAGCATCTTAGAAGTCGATTACGACACAATTAAGACTGTTTTCGACGTAAACATTGTTGCCGCCTTCTTTTGTGCGAAGCACGCTGCTAGAGTGATGATTCCGGCTAGAAAAGGTTCCATTATATTCACAGCAAGTGCTTCGACAGAGGTCTACGTTAGTGCTATCATGCACGCCTCTTTGGCCTCGAAAAATGCACTACTGGGGCTTTCCAAAAACGTTGGAGTCGAATTAGGGAAGTATGGAATAAGAGTTAATTGTGTTTCTCCTTATTACATTAGCACCCCGCTGGTGTTAAATGGATATGGAATAGACAAACAGACGGCGGACAAATGGTTTGCAGAAGCAGGAAATCTGAAAGGAGCATTACTAGGTGTAGAGGATTGTGCAAAGGCAGTATTGTACTTGGCAAGTGAGGATTCCCAATACGTGAGTGGTATGAATCTCGTTATTGATGGTGGTTTTAGTACCACAAATGTGGCTTTAACAGAAACCTACAAGAAATTATTTCCATCAACTACCAACAAAACGGAGTTACCATTTGCTTGGCGAGAGTGAGAGTGTGTGTAGTGTGTGTTATGTGTTTGTTTTGTTGCGTTATGTGTTTGTTTTGTGCTTAAGTTATGAATCTATATATATCAATAAAAGCAGAGAATAAAAGCTTGCTCACTTTGATCAATTGGATTGTAGTACGAAATAAAGTTAAATGATTGATTCATGTTTCCTTCTTATTATATCATAATATTCCAAATTGATACTGTATACTTCTGCACCAGTTTAAGTAGCTTATGTTTTACCTTAACTTTAGTATGTTTGATGTGTTGTACATTATTCTGATATTATAAATTAATAAAACATCGGGGAAGGCTCTCAAGCAATTCCTATCTCTACCCTTCATCTCAAACTGAGCGATGAATTTTCTGCAGACCTCCACATTTCGAACTTTCTCAACTGATACTGTTCAAGTCTGCCATCTTTCGTGTAGTCAAAACTATCATCATTGTTCGCATTTGTAACCTAATTAGCGACATCAAAGGACATTAATTTCCTGGATTAGTAAAATCAGAAATGGAGAAAAAGAAACAAGTTACTTCATTATTTCCTTTTTATATGACATTATTTGTTTATTAGTCTTTCCAAAAAAAGAATTACAGTTAGCATATTTGGAGAGAATTTTACTTGTTCCCATTTTACCTTTAAGAACATATTTTTATAGTATGATCACAAATTTTAAATCTTTCTTCTTTTAAAATCTACATGGTGAGTCAAACTTCGAAATAGAACTCGAGGATGGCCACTCAACTATCCGAAAATATCAAGTAAAGTTATCTTTCTTTTGTTTGTAACAGAAAAGTTACTTAACAATACCTAACACTCACAACGTTATTAACCAGATTTCTCAAATTTTTGATTGTCTAATACCGATTTAATCTCTAAATTATCAACTTTTATCTTCTTCTTTTTAAATTTTTTAAATATTATGATTTTTTTCTCTTGTTAATAAACATTATGAACTTTTGGGTAATGAACAAATAAATTTTATTTATAAAAAAATTAGAAATTGTTTTTAGAATATATAATGTTGGAATGATAATATAATTGAGCATAATTTTCAAGAATATATAATGTGTATTATAAAAATACCTTTATTTTAAATGAAGTACGTGATGGAATATATATTTTAAATCTTTTATTTTCTTTCATTGTTGCAAATAAATTTTGAGTTTTTGTTGTTAATATCGACATTATTATTCCAAACAAATTGTTCCAATTATTTTTTTACTATGCTCATTATTTTACTATTCCGACAATATGCTTCAATAGTATTTTATTTTTTAATTTATAAATAAAATTTATTTATTATATAGGTAAGTCCATAATATAAATTAAAAAAATTATAATATTAAAAAGCTAAAAAAAAATTAAAAAGAAGGCAAAAATTGATACGTTAGAGGGTAAAATAGGTATCTGGCAACCAAAAGTTTGAGAAATCTAGTTGAGTGACCTACTGAGTGCTATAGGCATAGTTATAAAACTTTACTGTTGCACACGAAAGAAATATGACTTTAATAGATAATCACGGATAATTGAGTGATTATGTGAGTAGTGGACTCAGGAAGTTCAACTTCAGTTTGTGTAACGACACGGCCGATGGTTGTAAGAATTAACGTCACGATACCCTATTAATTGCATTCCCCATATTTGTTTCTGCTATTGTGAGTTGCCGGGAGGATTCATTTTGAGTTTCGAAGTGTTTTGGAACACTTAATCCCTAAATGAGAGCTTAAACTTTAGATTTGGACCGTAGTCGAAGCAGTGTGAAGACGGCCTCAAAATGGAATTTTGTCGATTCTGTTAGCTCTGTTGGGTGATTTTGGGCTTATGGGAATGTTCGGATTGTGTTTTGGAGGTCCGTAGTTTATTTAGGCTTGAAATGCCGAAAGCCAAATTTTTGAAGTTTCCGGATCGATAATGAGATTTTGATATCAGGGTAGGAATGGAATTTCGAAAATTGGAGTAGGTCCGTTATGTAATTTGGGATGTGAGTACAAAATTTCAGGTCATTCGGACGAGGTTTGATAGATTTTGATCGAATGCAGAATTCTGAAGTTTTTGAATTCTTAGGCTTAAATTCGAGGGCATTTTGATGATTCGATGTTGTTTTGAGTGTTTACAAGTTTGAATAGTGATATTTGACTTGTTCGTACTTTTGGGTGAGGTCCCAAGGGCCTCGAGATGATTCTGTATGGTTAACTGAAAGTTGGGAGTTAGAGTGTGAAGCTGAAGCTGCTGAATTCCTATCATAAACGCACCTGCGGATTGGGGACCGCAGGTGCGGAACCGCAAAAACGTGTGGTCAGCCGCAGATGCGGCCAGATAAGGGAAAGTCAAAAGTTGCAAGTGCGGCTGCTTTATCACACCTACGGGACCGCATGTGCGGGTAGATGGGCGTAGGTGTGGTCCTAGTGTATGAAGTGAAAACCGCATATTCGGTTGGTTAGACTGCAGAAGCGATATCGCAGAAGCGGGAATAGGGTCGTAGGTGTGGAAACCCTGGGCCAGAACCTATTTAAGGGTTTCTTCACGATTTTCAGCTCTATTTCACCATTTTTATCTGGGATTGAAGCTTTTTTGGAGATTTCTGAGAGAAAATTGAAGGGAGCTTCGAGGGGGTAAGATTTTTGGAACCAAAACACGTTTATATGGTGTTATTTCACTGATTTGACAGGGAATTTATGGAAAATGGTTGTTAAAATTAGGGGTTCAGGGTTTGAAATTGGAGACTTTGATTTAGCGAATTGAGGGGCTGTTTGTGGTCGGATTTTGATGTATTTGGTATGCTTGAACTCGTGAGAGTTTAAGGATTCTAGTTTTGTGAATTTTATCCAACTCCGAGACGTGGCCTTGGTGGACTTTTTGGGTGATTTTCCTAATTTCGCGTGTTAGCTTTGAATTTACTAGTTGAATTAGCTACTTGAAGTTATATTTACATTATGTCATTAATTTGATTAGATTTGGGCCACCCAGAGTTGGATACTCGTGGAAAGAGTGTGGTTTCGGGTTGATTGTGAGCTGGTTTGAGCTAAGTGGCTTGCCTAACCTTGTGTGGGGGAACTCCCCTTAGGATTTGGTATTGTTGATATATGAATGTTGTATACGTGAGGTGATGAGTGTGTACATGTGCTAATTTTTGAAAAATCCCATTTTCATTAAGTAGCTATAATTATGTTTTCTTCCTTATTATACACTACTTGCAATTAAAGCCCATTGTCTAGTTTAGGGAAGCATGCCTAAGTGACTTAATTGTTCGACTTGCTTAAACTGTTTACCTGAATTTTGCGCAGCATGTTAGGATAGAAATATTTGTGTTTCTTTGGTACGAAATTGCATAAAATTGAATATTCTTCGTGATACTGTTGTGTGTTTACTTTGGAACTACGAGCGATATCTTGGGAGATCCCCCTTACTTTTTTATTTGGGACTATGGATTGGTATTCCGAGGGATCCCCCTACACATTTATATTGGGACTACAGGATAGCACCCGGTAGACTTCCCCCTATACTGGATATTATATTTGGGACTACGGATTGGCATTCTGGGAGATACCCTGCGCATTATGAACTGGACTACGGGACGATATCCCGGGAAATCCTTTGTGTATTTAACATGACGATATCTTGGGAGATCCCATGTTGTCATCTCGGTGTGGAGTTACATTCTTTCTGTGATTTTTCCTTCCGTTATAGTGGTTATTATCTTTATTTTTTGTGTTTCATTTCATACTGCTTTATCTTATGTCGTATATATGCATATAACTAGTAGAGGCCTGATCTTTTTCGTCACTACTTGATCGAGGTTAGGCTTGGCACTTACTGGGTACCGCCGTGGTGTACACATGCCCTTTTCTGCACATATTTTGCCATGTGCAGATCCAGGTTCTTCAGCTCAGCCATATCGTTAGTGAGGCGAGGCGATCTTTACAGACTTCAACGTATATCTGTCGTGTTCGCAGACCGAGGGGTCCCTCTCTATTCCCTCTTTTAGCTATAGATCCTCTGTAGTTTCTTTTGATTAGACATTCTGGAGTAAGAGCACTATGTAGTATTCTCAGCTTGTGATTTCATGAGATTTTGGGTTTTAGCAGTTGATTTAGTTTTTGAGAGTATGTATTGGTATATGCCAAGCGGCATCTGATACGTTTTGTTATTATTTATCCTCATTTTTTTTCTTGATTTGTATTTCGTTTCTTTGTCGTAAATTGTTAGGCATACCTAGTCATAGAGACTAGGTGCCATCACGATAGTTCATATAAGGTGAACTTGGGTCGTGATAAGTTGGTATCATAGATCTAGGTTCATAGGAGTCATGAATCACAAGCCGATTTATTAGAGTCTCACAGATCGATACGGAGACATCTGTGCTTATTTACGAGAGGCTATGTAACTGTTAAGAAAAATTCCACTTTATTTGATTTTCTTGTCGTGCAAGATTTTTTATATCGAAATTCTACACTTCTATCTTCTATTCTCTCACAGATGTTGAGGACACGTGCTACCAGAGGTGACCATAAACCCGCACCCCTTGTGAGAGCCGTCAAAGGTCGGGGTCGGGGTAGAGGCCGAGGACGCACCCACGGTGCAGCTAGAGCACCCATGCGAGTTACTATAGAGCAGCCACCGATAGCTCTAGGCAGAGCCCAGGCATCTGATACGCCTACTACTATTACCACTCCAGCTCTCCTTGAGACTCTTGCACAGTTCATGATTATGTACACCACTCTAGCTTAGGCAGGGTTGCTTCCCCTTGTTCTAGCCACATCCCAGGGCGGAGGAGGAGCACATACTCCCGCCACCTGCACTTTTGATCAGCGCGTGCATGTTGAGCAGGTCCAGAGATTATACCGGCACGGCCAATAGCCCCAGTTTAGCCCGAGGAGAGGGAAGTAGCTTCAGAGGAGGAGCAGAGGAGGCTTGAGAGGTTCAAGAAGTACCAGCCTCTTACATTCAGTGGACTAGCATTCAGATGATGCTCTGGGATTTCTAGAGGAGTGCTACAGTATCCTCTATACCATGGGTATATCAGGATCGAGTGAGGTTTCTTTCACTGCCTTCCATCTTTGAGGAGCCGCCTATCAGTGGTGGCATAATTATGAGTTAGACAGTCCAGATGAGGCAACTTCCCTGACTTGGACTCAATTTTCAGATATGTTCCTGAGAGAGTATGTTCCTTAGAGCCTTAGGGATGTATGACGCGCTGAGTTTGAGCATTTGCACCATGGCACTATGACTGTCTCAGAGTATGCTATCCATTTCACTGACTTGTCTAGGCATGCACCAGCCTTGGTTTCAATAGTTCGTGAGAGATTTCGCCAGTTTATTGAGAGGCTCATTCCCAATATCAGGTCTAGCATAGTTTGGGAGTTGGAGATGGATATTCCTTATCAATAGGTGGTGAGCATTGCTAGGAGAGTAGAGGGTATGCATGCTCGGGATAGAGACGAGAGGGAGGCCAAGAGGTCCCGAGAGTCGGGCCATTATTCTGGTGCCCGTGACCCAGCTACAGCTCGTCATGGTAGGGGTTATATGATTTGCCCCATTCATTTAGCTCTTCTAGCAACCATTGGTATACAAGATCCTTCTAGACCTCAGGAGCCTTATTATGTGCCTCCAGTATCTACTGTGCCTTCTGCACGAGGTGCTTTCAGTGGCCAGTCGCAGCCATCATGTCCTCCCAGAGCTGGTTTTGAGTGTGGCGACACATGCCATATGGTGAGGGATTGTACCAGACTTAGGAGGGGTCCACCTTCATAGACTTCTCAGCCACAGCGTGCCCTGCAGAGTTTCCAGGCTATGGTCATAGCACCAGTTGCTACCCCACCTGCCCCGCCAGCTAGGGGTGGATTTCGGGAAGGTAGAGGTCGCCCTAAAGGGGGAGGCCAGGCCAGATACTATGCCTTTCATACCCGTACTAAGGCTATCGCCTTCAATTTTGTCATCACAGGTATTGTTCTTGTCTATCATAGAGATGCATCATTTTTATTCGATCCAGGCTCCACTTATTCTTATTTGTCCTCTTATATTGCCCTGTATTTGGGCATATCTCGGGATTCCTTGAGTTATCCAGTTTATGTTTCTACTTCTGTTGGAGATTCTCTTGTTGTGGATCGCGTTTGTCGGTCATTTTTTATTGCTCTTACTAGTTTTGAGACTAGAGCCGATTTTATTATTGCTCAGCATGGTAGAATTTGATGTTATCTTGGTCATGGGCTGGTTGTCGCCCCATTATGCTATTCTTGATTGTCACACAAAACCATGATGCTGGCTATGCCGGGTGTAATGCAAATAAAGTGGAGGGGTACCTTAGATCATACTTCCAGTAGAGTTAATTTATTTCTTAAGGCTCAGCGCATGGTTAAGAAGGGGTGTGACGCGTATCTAGCTTATGTGAGAGATGTTAGTATTGATACCCCTATAGTTGATTCAGTCGTAGTAGTACGGGATTTCTCTGATGTGTTTCCAGCTGAACTTTTGGGCATGCCGCCCGATAGAGATATTGATTTTGGCATTGATCTATTGCCGGGCACTCAACCTATTTCTATTCCTCTGTACCGTATGGCTCCTCCTGAGTTTAAGGAGCTGAAGTAGCAGTTACTTGAATTCCTTGATAAGGGTTTTATTTAGCCAAGTATATCACCTTGGGGTGCTCCTGTCTTGTTTGTGAAGAATAAGGATGGTTCTATCCATATGTGTATTGATCATCGCCAGTTGAGCAAGGTTACAGTGAAGAATTGTTATCCTTTGTCTCGTATTGATGACCTATTTGATCAGTTACACGGTGCTCGTATGTTTTCTAAGATTGACTTGTGTTTAGGCTATCATCAGTTGAAAATTCGGGAGCCATATATCCTTGAAACTGCCTTCAGGACTCGGTATGGTTATTACAAGTTCATTGTTTTGTCATTTGGGCTGACCAATGCCCCAACAGCCTTCATGCATTTGATGCAGAATGTATTCCATCCATATCTTGACTCATTCATTATTGTCTTTATTGATGACACTTTGGTATACTCTCGGAGTTGGGAAGATCATGAGCAGCACCTGAGGACAATGCTTCATACTTTGAGAAAAAAGAAGTTATATACAAAGTTCTTGAAATGGGAGTTTTTATTGGATTCCATGGCATTCTTGGGTCACGTAGTATCGAGCGAGGGGATAAAGGTGGATCCAAAGTAAGTGGAAGCAGTGAAGAATTGGCCCAGACCATCCTCAGCATAGAGATCCGTAGTTTTCTTAGCTTGGCGGGTTATTACCATCAATTTGTTGAGGGATTTTCATCCATTGCAGCGCCCATGACCAGGCTGAACCAGAAGGATGCTCCATTCCAGTGGAAGGAAGGGTGTGAGGAGAGCTTCTAGAAGCTCAGGACAACTTTGACTACAGCACCAATTTTGATATTGCCTACCAGTTCAGTCTTATACTGTCTATTGTGATGCCTAGATGATTGGCCTTGAAGTGGTATTGATGCAGGATGGTAGGGTGATAGCCTACACGCACAGACAGTTGAAGGTATATGAGAAGAATTATCCTGTCCACTATCTCGAGTTAGCTGCTATTGTCACACCTTGAAGATCTGGCGTCATTATTTGTATGGGGTTTCTAGTGAGATTTATACTGATCACTAGAGTTTGAGCATCTGTTCAAGTAGAAGGATCTTAATTTGCGACATAGGAGGTGGTTAGAGCTACTGAAGGACTATGATATCACTATCTTGTATCACCTGGGCAAGGCAAATGTTGTTGCCGATGCTTTGAGTCAGCGGGTGGAGAGTTCGGGGAGTTTGGCTTATTTACCGGCAGCGGAGAGGCCCATGGTGATAGATTTTCAGGCCTTAGCCAACCAGTTTTTGAGATTGGACCATTCGGAGCCCAGTAGGTCCTTGCTTGTATGGTCTCTCGGTATTCCTTGTTTGATCGTATACGGGAGCGTCAGTTTGATGAACCTCATTTGCTTGTCTGAATGACAAGGTTCTGCGTGGTGATGACGGGGTATTGAGGATGCAGGGACGGATTTGTGTACCCAATATTGATGGGCTTCGGGAGTTGATTTTAGAGGAGGCCCATAGTTTGCGGTATTCCATACATTCGGGTGCCATGAAGATGTACCAGGATTTGAGACAACACTATTAGTGAAGGCAGATGAAGAAGTATATAGTTGGGTTCGTAGCTCAGTGCCTCAATTGTCAGCAGGTAAAGTATGAGCACCAGAGACCAGGTGGTTTGCTTCATTAGATAGAGATTCCGGAGTGGAAGTGGGAGCGGATCACCATGGAATTCATAGTTGGACTCCCACGGACTTTGATGAAGTTCGGTGCCATTTGGGTGATCATGGATCGGCTGACCAAGTTCGCACACTTCATTGATGTGTGTACCACCTATTCTTCAGAGCGGTTGGCAGAGATTTATATTCGAGAGATTATTCGTCTGCATGGTATTCCAGTTTCTATCATTTCTGATAGAGGTACACAGTTCACATCACAGTTCTGGAGGGCCATACAACATGAGTTAAGAACTCGGGTGGATTTGAGCACAACATTTCATCCCCAGACTGACGGACAGTCCGAGCGCCCTATTCAGATTCTTGAGGATATGCTTCGTGCTTGTGTGATGGAGTTTGGAGGTTCTTAGGATCAGTTCTTGCCATTGGCTGAGCTTTCCTACAACAACAGTTACCAGTCCAACATTCAGATGGCACCGTATAAGGCCTCATATGGTAGGCAGTGTAGATCCCCGGTGCGTTGGTTCGATGGGGCGAGGCTAGATTATTGGGCACAAACTTGGTTCAGGATGCTTTGGAGAATGTTAAGGTAATTCAAAATGGACTTCGTATAGCTTAGTCCAGACAGAAGAGTTATGTGGATTGGAAGGTTTGTTATGTTTCCTACATGGTTGGAGAGCGGGTCTTGCTTCGGGTTTCGCTTATGAACGGCGTTATGAGATTTCAGAAGAAAGGGAAATTGAGTCTAACGTTTATTGTTCCTTTTGAGATATTGAGACATGTTGGGGAGGTTGCTTATGAGTTTTCCTTACCTCCCAACTTGGCAGGGGTTCATCCGATATTTCACGTTTCGATGCTCTAGAAGTATTACGATGATCCATCGCACATGTTGGATTTCAGTTTAGTCTAGTTGGAGAAGGATCTATCTTATATTTAGGAGCCAGTGACGATATTGGATAGGCAGGTTAAGAAGCTGAGGTCAAATAAAATTGCATCAGTGAAAGTTTAGTAGCGGGGTCATGTGGTTGAGGAGGCGACTTAGGATACCGAGAAGGATATCTGCAGCCATTACCCTGATCTTTTCACCACTTTAAGTATGTCTCTATGCTCGTTCAAGGACAGACGAATGTTTTAAGAGGGGGGAATGTAACGACCTGGCCGGTCATTTTAAGAATTAATGCCCAGATCCCCTATTAACTGCATTCCCAATGTTTGTTTCCGCTATTGTGAGTTTTCTGGAGGATTTGTTTTGAGTTTCGAAGTATTTTGGGACACTTAGTCCCTAAATGAGAGCTTAAGCTTTAAAATTTGGACCATAGTCAGAGTAGTGTAAAGACGGCCTTGGAATGGAATTCCGTCGTTTCCATTAGCTCCGTTGGGTGATTTCAGGCTTAGGGACATGTTAGGATTGTGTTTTGGAGGTCCGTAGCTTATTTAGGCTTGAAATAACAAAAGTGATATTTTTGAAGTTTTCGGTTCGATAGTGAGATTTTGATATCAGGTCAGAATGGAATTTCGGAAGTTGGAGTAGGTCGTTTAGGTAATTTGGGACATGTGTGCAAATTCCAGGTCACACGTACGAGGTTTGATAGACTTTTTGATCGAATGTGGAATGCGAAAGTTTTGGAATCCTTAGGCTTGAATCCGATGGTGTTTTGATGATTCGATGTTGTTTTGAGTGTTCCGAAGATTGGTACAAGTTTGAATAGTGGTATATGACTTGTTTGTACTTTTGGTTGAGGTCCCGGAGGGTTCGGGATGATTTCAAATGGTTGACGGGAAGTTGGGAGTTAGAGTGTAGAGCTGAAGCTGCTGAATTCCTATCATAACCGCACGTGCAGATTGGAGAGTACAGGTGCGGAAACGCAGAAGCGTGTGGTCAGTCGCTGATGCGGCTAGATGAGGGAAATTCAGAAGTTGCAGGTGCGGGTGCTTTATCATACCAGCGGGACCGTAGGTGTGGGTAGATGGGTGTAGATACGGCCCCAGTGCATTAAGTGAAAACCGCATATGTGGTTGGTTAGACAGCATAAGCGGTACCGCAAAAGCGAGAATAGGGCTGCAGGTGTGGAAACCCTGGGCCAGAACCTATATAAGGGTTCCTTCGTGATTTTTAGCTCTATTTCACCATTTTTATCTGAGATTGAAGCTTTTTGGTAGATTTCTAAGAGGGAATTCAAGGGAGCTTTGAGGAGGCAAGATTTTTGTTACCAAAATTCGTTTATATGGTGTTATTTCATTGATTTGACAAGGAATTTATGGAAAATGGTAGTTAAAATTAGGGGTTTAGGGTTTGAAATTGGAGACTTTAATATATGAATTTGAGGGGTTGTTTCTGGTCGGATTTTGATGTATTTGGTATGCGTGAACATGTGAGAGTGTAAGGATTCTAATTTTGTGAGTTTTGTCCGATTCTGAGATGTGGGCTCGAGGAACTTTTTAGGCAATTTTTCTAATTTCGCGTGTTAGCTTCGAATTTAGTAGTTGAATTAGCTACTTGAAATTATATTTACATTATACAATTAATTTGATTAGATTTGGGTCACCCGAAGTTGGATACTCATGGCAAGAGCATGATTTTGGGTTGATTTTGAGCTGGTTCGAGGTAAGTGGTTGACCTAATCTTGTGTGGGGGAACGTCCCTTAGGATTTGGTATTGTTGATATATGAATATTGTGTACGTGTGGTGACGAGTGTGTACATGTGCTAATTGTTGAAGAATCCCATTTTCATTAAGTAGCTATAATTATGTTTTCTTACTTGTTGTACACTACTTGAAATTAAAGCCTAGTGTCTAGTTTAAGGAAGCATGCCTAAGTGACTTAATTGTTCTACTTGCTTAAAATGTTTACCTGAATTCTGTGCAACATGTTATGATAGAAATATCTGTGTTTCCTTGGTACGGAATTGGATGAAATTGAATATTCTTCGTGATACTATTGTGTGTTTACTTTGGGATTACGAGCGATATCCCGGAAGATCCCCCTTGCTTTTTATTTGGGACTGCAGATTGGTATTCCGGGAGATCTCCCTGCACATTTATATTGGGACTATGGGTTAGCACCCGGTAGATTTTCCCTTGTATTGGATATTTACATTTGGGACTACGAATTTGCATTCCTGGAGATCCCCTGCACATTATGAACTGGACTACGGGACGATATCCTGGGAGATCCTTTATGTATTTATATTTGGAACTACAGGACGATATCCTGGGAGATGCCCTATTATCATCTTGGTGTGGAGTTACACTCTTTTTGTGATTTTTCCTTCCGTTATAGTTGTTATTATCTTTATTTTACCTGTCTCATTTCATACTACTTAATCTTATGTCGTATATATGTATATAACCAATAGATCCCTAACCTTCCTCGTCACTACTCGATCGAGGTTAGGCTTAGCACTTACTTGGTACCGTCGTGGTGTACTCATGCACTTTCATGCAAATTTTTTTCGTGTGCAGATCCAGGTTCTTCGGCTCAGCCATACCGTCAGTGAGGCGAGACGATCTTTAGAGACTTCGAGGTATTTCTACCGTGTTCGTAGACCGAGGAGTCCCTCTCCATTTCCTCTTTTAGCTATAGATCCTCTGTATTTTCTTTTGACTAGACATTCTGGAGTTAGAACACTATGTAGTATTCTCAGCTTGTGATTTCAAGATATTCCGGATTTTGGGAGTTGAGTCAGTTTTTGAGATTATGTATTGGTATATGCCAAGTGGCATCTTATACGTTTTATTATTATTTATCTTCAGTTTTTTCTTGATGCGTATTTTCATTTCTTTCCGTAAATAATTAGGCTTACCTAGTCGTAGAGACTAGGTGCCATCACGACAGTTCACGGTGGACGAACTTGGATCGTGACAGTTTGCCGAGATAATTCTCATACTCCATATAACAAATGACTGGCAAGAGTGTATTTCTCTTCAGTATCGACAATCTTACTTCTAGTTTAGTGGGCTCGTAGCCTTTGATGAAGTCATTTATTTTAAAGGAAATTTACCTCACATAAAAAATTATTACACCCTATTTATTATAAACTAAAATTATTCTAAAATATTATTATCTATAAATACATTTTATATTTTATAGTAAAATTGTTATTTATTGTATATACTACCATATAGGTGTGAAATACATTATTTATGTTTTTTCTCTCTCTTTCTTTCAGTTAACACACGTTCTCTCAGAAATCACAACAAAATTTTTCTTCTTTCTTTCTCCATGATCTCTCTCTCTCACACAATAAGATTGTAGGAACAAATTTCTCATAATTCATCCTCAACGTTTTTGCTCCAAAAGTTTGCAATGATTGGTAAAGCTTTTGTTCGGTTCACGCCAAATTACTCTGTCATTCTTCTTATTCTGTTCACTATTTTTTTTTTTAATTTTCTCCATTATTAGATTTTGAGGAAGAAACTTCAAATTCATCTTCAATGACTGATTCATCAACTCCGAAGAGGGTTACATGAGTTATACCCACTAAAGCACTCAATTTTGATCGGTGGCGTCATCATCCACTGTTGGCTAAGCCTCTTAGTCGAACAGATCTGGCCATGCCTAGCCGGAGAATAGGGCCAGATTTTTGTTTGTCTATATTTTTAATTTTAATACAATATATATAGTATTTTGCTTGGCCGGCAAAAGCCATCTCCGGCGAACATTCTTCTCTTATTGCTTTTCTAATTACATACAATGATACAAATTCATTATATTTTGTACAAAGACACTCAAATACATTACATTTTGTATAAATATATTTTTTTCACCTATAATTATGTATTCTCAAGGTCTGTATTTTTTTAATACTGGCGAATACCATTATGTTTTGTGATTTTTTTGTTGTTTGAATAAAGTTGTATTGAATACATTGAATTGAATATAATGTATAATAGTGAATAATAAATACATATGATTTAATATAATATATACAATCAAATTGAATAGGATAGTATATCACCATATTTCTTGAGTACCTCACATTATTTATTAATACGGTCGCGCGAATACAAGGAATATAGCACAGTAGCAGCGAAATTTATGTAGAAGAGATTTTGTTGAGTTAAATTAGGAGTGATACATGCTAATTGATCCTCTTTTCATTATTAAACAGCTGGACTCACCTATTTTTAGGTGAATTCTGCTACTGTATTCATGAATACAATAGCAAAAATACAGTGAATACAGTCGCCCAACTGGACTCCCCTATTACTATATTCATGAATACAGTAGCGCGAATACAGTCGCTTAGCAAGAAGTTTATGTAGAATTAATTTTTGTTCAGTTAAATTAGGAGTGATATACGCTAATTTATTCTCTTTCTATTATTAAACAGCTAGACTCTCCTATTTCTTAGGCGAATTCCACTACAGTAGCGCGAATACAGTTGCACAGTTGGATTCCCCTATTTTAGGCGAATTCTACTACTGTATTCATGAATATACAGTAGCGTAAATATAGAGAATATAGTCGCATAACAACTAAATAATAGTTATAGGAAGTAATTATATATATGGTAGCTATAGGAAGTTAATAGCCACTAAACAATAGTGATTTCTGGAATATTTTCTATTTTTAAACACATGGTGGAAGTAATTAGTAAAAGCCAAAATTAACCTTTGAATTTCAAGAAAATATTATGAAATAAAATAGAAGAAACAAAACCCGAAATGAAGGGAAAAAAACTAACTTGGAGAAGTAAGATACATTCTAAAGCTATAACCAAATTAATGATTCAATTACTGCGAAAAAGGGGAAACCATCCTAAGCAAAGTTTTGTAAACTTTTTCTAAAAAAGCTAGAGAGATGCAAGACCTTTTCTTTCTAAACACCACTACTATCAAGCTACTTCATACACCTCATTATGTTCTCTCAAACACCACTAATGAATCATAACTCAAATAAATTCCCTTTGCAACTTTTCCAAGAACCACCTGATATAGGAAAAATGCAGATTGATGACCCTCCCCCTCCCCTAGGACCACATAAAACGTTTCTACAGGCACTGATTTCAAATAATTCATCACTATCCATAGCTGATAGCCAACTTACTCAACAGCCGGTTGTGGATCTCTCTGATGAAACTACTACTACTGATGTTGAAAAAGATCTATTTATACCTTTATCTACTAATGATAATCATGGCTATATACACCTTGGAAATCCTCAGTAATTGTTAATGTGTTTGGAAAAAATCCGGGTCATCAACTACTAAAACAAAAACTCATTTCCCTATGGCAACCTACTAAACAAATGGCTTTAATTGACCTTGGGTCTGAATTCTTCCTTATCAAATTCAAAAAGAAGAAAATTTGCACAAATAGTGGGAGCCTATGAACCTACTATTTCTCCAACTCCAATAACCCTTAATGACTATACTGCATGTGAAGACCATTATCTCTCTGTCACCCCTTCATCCTCTTCTACACATTACAAGGCCACCTACGACACTCACTACTAATTCTGAAGAGGATATCTCTTCTCAATAATCCTTTCAATATTACCTTCCATCACAGACTCCTTCCATCTTCATCTACAGATCATGCAGCGCCCGAACTTCACAAACACACACTACAACAGCTACTTCAGAGAAGAAATCCACCACAACAATCAGTTTTTTCATCTTCCTCATCTAATCATGCAAGGTCCAAAAATACCACTGATTTACACTTCACAACCTCACATGGCGGACCAACCATTACAATCTTGGCTGGAGATAGGCTTCCAGGGCTATGCTCTGTTGAAATGTGAAACATAATAAACTTGTTTCTATTAGTTCACATTAGTTTACATTTGTCTACATGTGTCTACATTAGTTCATGAACTAGACATTAAGTAAGTACATGCATTAGAGTGTGAATTTCTTTATGCATTGGTGTCATCCATGTA
>MU745013.1:52074-82942 GCA_026770625.1 Nicotiana glauca
TCCTAGGTTTATAAATAATATGGATCACCCCACACATCACCCGGTAACCACTTATACACGTGGTGTTATCGTATGGTCATCGTATCTATATCTACCCTTTCCCACCCCCTTAGGGTATTAAAGCGTGGAATAGTTTCGTTACTTATTGCATGCTACTATCCGTCCCAATACTATTAGTCCCAGAGGTATTTCGACTACTAATCTTACAGGAACCTTTATAGTTTCAAAGGACAAAATTCTAAGGCGACAGTCAAAACACATATATAGCAAATATGGGAAAAAGCACATAGCGGATAGAAAGGCACCTCCTTAAAAAAAAGAGAAGCAGAGAGATTAGAATGTCTTACACGTACTGATTAGGGCCTTTTTAAACTTAAAATCTGTGGCAGACTGATCTAATAGATATTTCAAATAAGAAATCCGAATCAGGCCTGCCTGCTGGTTGTAGCTAAAAATCTGATTCAGTTTACAAGTTTACATTATAGCTTGCCTAAGTGTTAAATGAAACCTATAGGCATGATATCTATTAGTTTCAAAAAGAAGTATACTGATTTTAAGGGAAAGAAATTGTCAATTACAGGAACATAAATTCTACAGACGTTAAGCATTGCTACTACTGATTTTAGACTTATAAGCGAACGAACGATTCAACTTTGGTTTATAGCTCCTATAGGCATGCTTTCTAGGCATTACTTATTTTAAACATTTTTACAAGCATAGCGAGAGTGCAGAAATCCTATGGGCATGGTATCTAAATACTGTAAGTTTTTAATCCTATAAACAGGTTTGCCTAGTGACCAATGCATATGTAGAGTCTAGAATTTTGGTTAACTTATAGGCATGGTATCTATATGTGATGATGCAGAAAACTATAGACATGGTATATATATGTGATAATGCAAAATTCCTTATAGACATGGTATCTATATGGAAATTCCTATAGACATGGTATCTATATGGATGCATAAACCTATAGACATGGTATCTACATGTGATATGCAAACGTGCAAAGTTGAAGGCAAGACACATTAGTACAGAAGTGTGGTAATTCCCTATGAGCATGATATCTACCCCTTTGCATGCATGGTTACCCTTCCCTTTTCACGAATCACCCCAGAGGTTTATTACAAAATTATTACAGTTCAAAAAATAAAATAAAGAAAACTACATCAGAAAAATTAAAATTACAACCAAGGAGAGCCTAATTCAGGCTTTCTGTCTGAAGCATCAAGTAAATCAACTAAAAAGATCAAGATCCAAAGCCTTTCTCTCATTTAGGATGTGTCAGAGTTCCCTAAGAGCCTCAGATGGACTCCGGGCAGTTCTCACACCCAAATACATAGCAGGATTGAGTCATAGTACAGTGTGGAAGGGCCATCCCTCAAGTTTCTAAGTTCATAGGGAACTCAAGGTCCCAAGGCAAGGCTCGCAAAAGGGGGGGCAGAACTTAGAAACTAGGATTGAGTGTAAGTGCATAGAAGGAATTCTGAAAAGGGGAAAAGGGAAGTGGCAAAGACAGGCTAGTGGTCATACCCAGCAATAGAAAATGCTGGCATACCCCACCAGTCTGTTAGAACACATTGTTTTGGGAGTTAGGATCCCCTAAGGGATCAAATACAAACATGAACAATAACTTGAATATTTCCATGTTCTGAACTACAACTCAAAGCACATAGAGGGAGACAGGGGTGCAGGGATTCACAACAGAGACAGATGAAAGGAAATTAACATGTTAGTTAACATTTAACTCCACATAGACAGTAAAGTAGACATTGATGAAAGGCTTTAAGTAAACACATTGGGATGATGCTGAAACCAAAACGAAAACATACCAGTCTTAAGGAAATAAGCAAAAGAAAGCAGTAGTCTTGTAAAGACAAAGTGCAAACAAGTAGTTAGAATGTTATGAGTTTAGAAGAGAACTGTGAGATTATAACTGTCTGAAGTGTGTAATGTGTGTTAATCGTGTTTTGTGTTAAAGAAGGTCATGTATTTATAGTGTAGAAAGCAAGCAAAAATAGGTAAGAAAATAGTTTGAAAATCAATTGCACAAGGTTTTCCTTTAATTAAGGGATTCTGATTTCAAACGGGCAAAACTAATTAAGGAAAGAGATTAATCAAACATTTTTCAAAGCAGTACAAGAGGGGTAAATACATAGAGGTTTATTTAAGGACAAGGTCTTGACAGTACACGGTTTGTGCAAATAAGGCAAGGAAATCAATTAACAACTCATAAATCAAAATTGAAGATTTTGTATGAATGAACCAAGTCAGAAAGATGGGAAAGATTTTAACTTAAGGAAAATTAGTAACAATCAATTAGACTTATTAACAGGAGTTCTGAATCAATCACAACTTGGAAAACCCTTTTGAAGAAAGATTCGTCATATATAAAAGCATATAGACACGTTAAACATGAAGAAATTTGTCATGCTTTTCCATAGAAAAGTCTAGCATAGAAGGATTTAAAAAAAGGTCCAGAATTGTATGCAAACAAACAAGTTCAAACTTAGTTCATAGACTCAGAGGTTAGTCTGAAAGAATCAAGGGTTCTCAAACAGAACCCTAATTCAATCACATGATCAAACCTCCACAGAACCCCCAAATTTCAGGGTTTCCACCTCGAGTCAAGTACAGAGATGAGGAAGTAGGTAGTCAAACAGGCTCAGAGATTTCTTTTAGAAACTCATAAGAAGCAAGCAAATATAGTTGAAAGTTCAAAGCAAACAGAGTGAAGAAACTAATTCGAAAGACAATGAAAGTAGAAGAAACAGTAGAGAAAAACATGCTTAAACGTCTCTTAAAACAAGGTAAATTAGAAGTGAAACAGTAAACACTTAAGAACATGGTAGAATGATACAATAGGCTAAGCATATCAGGTCATAGTGAAAGGCAAATAGCAGAACATAGTGGGAAAGCACGTGAAAACATGCATAGAAACACAGTAGAAGAAAGAACGGAGTATAGAAAATACAGTAGAAGAACATACGTGATAAAAGGAAAAACATAAGAACATAGTAGAAGAACATGCGTGGTAGAAAAGAAAATATAAGAGCACAGTAGAGACAAATACACACAAAGAAAAGGAAATGAAAAATCGGAGAAACATTTTAAGCATTTCAGAAAACCCTAAATCGAAGAGAAGTGATTTTAAAAGTAATTTTTTGAAAGAAAAATTAGGGAAATCGTTTAAAAACCCAAGTAGAGCATAGATACGTAATGGATTTAAGAAAAATCAGAGAAAACCTCGAATAGTTTTCAGAAGAACCCTAGAATGAGAAATGCTTGGAAAAGATTCGATCGGAGTCAGATAAGTAAGAACCAGACTCAAAACACCATTGTACACCGGAGCAAGGCCGGAGATGGCCATAGAACCTTGAGCTGGCACAGGTTGGATGAAGACCTTCGAGGTCTAGCCTCGATTCTTTAAAAATCGAGCACATAGGAGTAACGAGGGGTGAGTATAAGGTTACCATGGCCGGAGAAGCCATGGTTTCCGGTAGGTTTTGAGGTTGAAGACGATAGGAGACGATTAGGTTTGAGGAAGGTTCGAGAGGGTTTGAGAGACGAAGCGGTTTCAAGGCGGCGTCTCTGGAGGGAAATTAATTAGGGTTGGGGTTTGGGTGAATTAAAATGGTAAGGGGGAACTGTGACCATTGTTCAAAAGAGAATCGGGCGGGTTTTATTAATGGGTTAGGGGTTGAGTTATGTATTGGACTTGGGCTGGTCCGTTTGAAATTGGAATTGGGTTATTGGGATGGTTGATTTTGGCTATAATTGAAATGCAAATAAGGATATCAGTTAAATAGCCACTTTTAACTTTTTTAATTTATAAAAATAGTAAAATAATTTTTGAAACAAATTGAAGGAACTAAATTAATTAACAATATATAATCATTAAATTAAAAATACTGGAATAAATTTTATGATTATAAACGCTATTCAAATCTTAAAATAGGCTAGAATTGCAATTTATTGCAAATTTAGCTTAAAAATACCAAATCGATTTATAAAAATGTATGAAAAATTACCTTAGCTATATATTGGTGTAAGTATAAGAATAAAATAGATTAATCACCAAAATGAAAATTTGAAGAGCACTTATTGGCTTTTGTATTGCTAAAATAGGGCAATAAATCGGTTAAAAATATTTTTTTTTTATACTTGGACATGTTATATATGCATATATATATATATACTATTTTGAAAGTATTTGCATATAAAAAAATATACAGGGAAATATTGGGTATCAACAAGGGTCACAGAGCACATGAGCGTCTAAACCGGAATACAGTCCACTACAGTATCTAGGAAATGAAAATTGAAGTACAGATAAAGATAAAGAAGGATATTCAAGGCCCGTGAATGCCATGCAGCTACCTCGATAGCCTCCGAACTCTGATGCCTTAATCAGCAGCCGTCGCCGTGACCAGAAGCGCCTGGATCTACACACAATATGCAAGGAGTAACGCTAGTAAATCCAACTCAGTAAGTAACAAGTCCAACCTTTGGACTAAAAGGTAGTGACGATCTCAACCAGTACGGTTAACAATAGAAAATAACAATGCAAGGCTGTAGGCATTCTTTCAAATTAAATAGATAGCTCAAAATAGTGAAATAGATAAGATCCGAACAATCTGAAGAATATACCCTTTTATCTCTACATGCCAATGCACATGTTGTATGTGATGCACCATACTGTCAACGTCGGGTGCTCATTCTCTCCATGCTCAACCACTAGCTACTATATTATGGCTCATACGGCGTAGGGAAGATCCATCCCGAAATATATATATCACTAACCATAAGTCACCCAGTACAGAGGAAGGCCAATCCAGCCCTGTAGAGAAGATCCATCTCTAGGTATCAACTACTTCGGACAAGATCCATGTCCAGGGAAGATCCATCCCTCAATAATATCAACCGCACTCAATGGGGGTGTGTACAGACTTTGGAGGGGCTCCTACAACCCAAGCGCTATCATAAATCAGTATAACCGCTGCGGTGTGCAACCCAATCCCATAACTATCACTCATAATCGGGCTCTCGGCCTCACTTACTAATCAATTTCTCTAGTCTCACTCACGGGCTCAAAATATCACGAAAACTAGCCCGAAACAATAATATGATGAACCAATAAATAACAACTGATACTGAAATATGATATGAAATGCATGTATATGACTAAGTACGAAATATCAATAAAATCAGTAAAGTGACATCAAGAAACGAAAACTATGGGTCCCAATAGTACCGGCATAAACCTAAATATCACATCTAGCATGATAGACTCCTTAATTAATTTATCACATGATGAAAACTCGGATATCAACAAGATAATATCACTATGTAGTGCCATGGGACCAGCCAGGTCACAATTTTCACGGTGCACGCCCGCACGCCAGTCACTTGGCATGTGCATCACCTCAATACCAATCGTATAACATATAATTCCGGGTTTTGAACCCTCAGAACCAAGTTTGAAAGTATTACTTACCTCAATATGGGCAAAACTCTACTCCGAAATGCCTTTACCTCTCAAATCGATCTCCAAACGTCCCGAATGTACTCACAATCAATACAATAGAATTAATATAGGCAAAATGGATCAATTCCACAAGAAAACTACTAAATTATGGGCAAAATAAAAAATCAGCCTAAAACCGGCCCCCGAGCCCACATCTCAAAATCCGACAAAAGCCATGAAATCTGAAAGCCCATTCACTTGCGAGTCTAAACCTAGCAAATTTATCAAAATCCGACACCAAATGGCCATTCAAATCCCCAAAACTCATTCTCCAAATCCCTAGCCTCAAACACCCAAATTCACCCCGACACTACATAATTTAGGTGGGAAAAAGAATGGGAAAACAAGATTTATGACAAAAAAACGAGTACAAGAAGCTTACCTTAATAATCCCATCGAAAATCCTCTCCAAAATCGCCTAAGTCCGAATTCAAAATGTTGAAATGAGACTAAAATCGCGAACCCTTATTTTTAAACCTTCTGCTAGGCTTCTTGCACCTGCAGCCATTTATCCGTAGCTGCGGAACCGATTATGCGGAAACACTTAAGTCATTGGGCTCGCACTTGCGGGGGAGCTTCTGCGAAAATAGCCAAACCTTCACACTTCATATCTGCGGACTCGCATATGTGCATTCTCCTTCGCACTTACGCTTTCCCCAAGCCAGCCACATCTCCGCATCTACGCCAACCCTGCCGCACCTAGGTATCACACCTGCGGCTAATAACCTCGCAGGTGTGATTACACCAGCCACAGACCAACTTCAGCAATTTCATCAACTTAAAACCAAGTCCGTTAACCACATGAAATCACCCCGAGGCCCCTGGGACCTCAGCTAAACATGCCAACAAGTCCCAAAAAATCATACAAACTTAGTCGAACCCTCGAATCACCTCAAACAACATCAAAAACACGTATTACATCCGGATTCAAGTCTAATGAACTTTGAAATTTCTAAATTCTACTAACGGCGTCGAAACCTATCAAATTATGTCTGATTGACCTCAAATTTTGCACACAAGTCATAAATGACACCACAAGCCTGCTCCAACTTTCAGAAATTTGATCAGACCCCAATATAAAAAAGTGCACCCTTGGTCAAACTTTCTAAAACTCCAACTTTAGCCAATTCAAGCCTAGTTCTACTACGGGCCTCCAAATCACAATCCGGACAAACTCCTAAGTCCAAAATTACCTAACGGAGCTAAAAGAACAATCAAAATTCAAGCCCGAGGTCGTTTACACATAAGTTGGCATTCGGTCAACTTTTCCAACTTAAGCTTTCAACTAAGAGACTAAGTGTCTCAATTCACTCAGAAATCTCTCCGGACCCATACCAGCTAACCCGGTAAGTCATATAACAGCCGCAGAAGATAAAAGAAGTAGAAAATAGGGGCACAAGGCTACAACTCACAAAATAACCGGCCGGGTCGTTACATCATCCCTCTCTTAAACAAACGTTCGTCCTTGAACGGTTCTAGAAACATACTTGAAGTCTGAAATAGGTGTGGATATGTGATCAGCATCTCCGGCTCGGTCTCCCAAGTAGCCTCCTCCATGGGCCGACCTCTCCAGTGCATCTTCACTGAAGCTATATCCGTTGACCTCAACTTTCAAACTTGCCGATCCAAAATGGCCTACGACTCTACATCAAAGTCAAATCAACATCATACTGAACCGTGATAATATCCAAGACATGAGACGGATCACTGATATACTTCCGAAGCATATAAACATGAAATACTGGATGCACATTCGACAAGCTAGGTGGCAAGGCAAGCTCGTAGGCCACCTCCCTAATCCTCCGAAGCACCTCAAATGGCACAATAAATAGAGGGCTCAACTTTCCTTTATTGCCAAATATCATAACACCTTTCATTTCCTTTATTGCCAAATATCATAACACCTTTCATGGGCGAAACCTTCAGGAGAACCTTCTCCCCAACCAAGTAAGACACATCATGGACCTTCCTGTCAGCATAACTTTTCTGTCTAGACTGCGCCATGCGAAGCCGCTCCTGAATCAATTTAACCTTGTCCAATGCATCATGAGCCAAGTTTGTACTTAAAAGCCTAGCCTCACCTGGCTCAAACCATCCATCAGAGATCTACACCACCTCCCATATAAAGCCTCATATGAAGCCATCTAAATGCTCGACTAATAATTGTTGTTGTAAGAAAACTCCGCGAGCGACAGAAACCGGTCCCATGAACCCCTAAAATCATTAACACAAGTGCGTAACATGTCCTCTAATATCTGAATGGTGTGCTCAGACTGTCAATTCATCTGAGGGTGAAATGATGTACTCAACTCAACCTGAGTGCCCAACTCTCACTGCACGACCCTCTAAACTACGATTTAAATTTCATGCCTCTATCTGAAATGATGAAAACTGGCACACTATGAAAGCGAACAATCTCTCGGACGTAAATCTCAGCCACCCACTCTGAAGAATAAGTAGTACCAACTGGAATGAAGTGCGCGGACTTGGTAAGCTAGTCCATAATCACCCAAATAGCATCGGACTTCCTCAAAGTCCTTGGGAGCCCAACTATGAAATCCATGGTGATCCGCTCCCACTTCCACTCTGGAATCTCCATCCTCTGAAGTAATCCACCCGGTCTCTGATGCTCATAATTTACCTACTAACAGTTGAGACATCGAGCTACGAACCCAAATATATCCTTCTTGTTTCTCCTCAACCAATAGTGCTGCCACAAATTCTGATACATCTTTGCAGCACCCAGATGGATGGAATACCCCGAGTTATGAGCCTCCTCGAGAATCAACTCCCGTAGCCCATCCACATTGGACATACATATCCGGCTCTGCATCTTCAACACCCCATCATTACCAATAGTCACATATCTGGCATCGATGTGCTGAACCCTGTCCTTGAAGACAAGCAAGTGAGGATCATCATATTGGTGCTCTCTGATGCGATCAAAGGAAGACTGAGGAACCACACATGCTAGAACCCGAGTGGGCTCCGAAATATCTAATCTCACGAATTGGCTGGCCAAGGCATGAACATCAACTGTAAGATGTCTCTCACCAACAGGAATGAATGCAAGGCTACCGACACTCACTGCTTTCCTACTCAAGGCATCGGCCACCACATTGGCCTTTTCTGGGTGATATAGAATTGTGATATCCCAATCCTTTAGCAACTCCAACCATCTCTGTTGCATGAAATTGAGATCCTTCTATTTGAACAAGTGCTGGAGGCTACGATGATCAGTAAATACCTCACATAACATACCATAGAAATAGTGCCTCAATATCTTCAACGTATGAACAATAGTAGCCAATTCCAAATCATAAACAGGGTAGTTCTTCTCATGAGGCTTCAACTGGAATGAAACATAAGCAATCACGCTACCCTCATACATCAAAACACACCCAATACCGATCTGAGAAGCATCACAATATACTGTATAACAACTAGAAGCTAATAGTAGAACTAGAACTAGAGTTATGATCAAGGCAGTCTTGAGCTTCTGAAAGCTCGCCTTACACTCATCCGACCACCTTAAAGGAGCGTCTTTTTGGGTCAATTTGGTTAAGGGAGATGCAATAGGCGAGAAACCCTGCACGAACCGGCGGTAATAACCAGCCAAACCAATAAAGCTCTGAATCATTATAGCTGAGGACGGTTTGGGCCAACTTTGAACCGCCTCTATCTTCTTCGGATCTACCTGAATACCCTTAATAGACTCCACGTGCCCCAAGAACTCCATTAAATTGAGTCGAAACTCATACTTGAAGAACTTGGCATAAAGCTTCTCCTCCCTCACCCGCTGCAACACAACCCTCAAGTGCTGGGAATGCTCGATCATCAATAAACATAATAAAAATTGAGTTGAGATAAGGGCGAAACACACTGTTCATCATATACATGAACGCTGTTGGGGCATTGGTCAGCCAAAAGACATCACAAGGAACTCATAATGACCATAACAGGTCCTAAAAGTTGTCTTAAGAATATCTGAGTCCCGAATCTTCAACTGGTGATATCCAGACCTCAAACCAACCTCAGAGAACACCCCGACTCCTTGAAGCTGGTCGAATAGATCAACAACACGCGGTAAAGGATACTTGTTCTTAATTGTGACTTTGTTCAACTACCTGTAGTCAATGCACATTCTCATAGTTCCATCCTTCTTCTTCACAAAAAGCACAGATGCACCCCAAAGTTACACACTAGGCCTAATAAACCCCTTCTAAAAGAGTTCTTGAAGTTGCTCCTTCAACTTCTTCAACTCAGCTGGTGCCATACAGTATGAAGGAATAGAAATGGGCTGAGTGCCCGGCACCAAATTAATACCAAAATCAATATCCATGTCAAGCGGCATGCCCGGTAGGTCTACAAGCAACATATCAAAAAAATCTCGTACCACCGGAACAAAATCAATAGTATGGGTCTCTACACTGACACCCCTCACAAAGGCCAAGTAAGATAGACAACCCTTCCCAACCATCTGCTAGGATTTCAAATATGAAATCACTCTATTATGAACTTTGTCTAAAGAACCTCGCCACTCAAACCATGGCAACCCTGGCATCGCCAACGTCACAGGCTTAGTATGGCAATCTAAAATAACATGACATGGAGATAAATCTATACCCAAAATCACATAAAAATCAACCATACTAAGCACCAAAAGATCAACTCTAGTCTCCAATCCCCCAATAGTAACTACACACGACCGATATATACAGTAAACAATAATAGTATCGTCCACCAGAGTAGATACACGAATAGATGAAGCTAAAAGACTCATGGGCCATATCCAAATAATGAGAAAAATATGATGATACATATGAATTGGTGGAACCAGGGTCAAATAACACAGAATCATCTCGATGACATACAGAGACAATACCTGTGATCACCGTGTCTGAAGCAATAACTTCTGGTCTGGTAGGGAGTGCATAGAAATGAGCCTGACAGCCACCTGATCAGCCTCCCCCTCTAGGGCGACCCCCAGTTGGCTAAGCTCCACCCCAAGCTGGCTGGGCGAGTGGTGATGTAACTGGTACTGAAGTCGAAGGCTGACTCCTCTGCTGAGATAAACCTCTTAAAAGGCGGGGACAATACCTCTTGATATGACCCAGATCTTCACACTCAAAGCAACCATTCCCAGCAAATGGTGGTGGGAAGTGAAGGGAGCCCCGAGCACCAAGATAACTACTACAAGGCCCTGATATAGATAAACCTTGAGTTGATGGTGCATGCGAGGAACTCTGAGTCAGAAGGGCACTGAGAGATGAGTGGACTTGATGAGAACTATGAGAAACATGGTCAGATGATGCACCACGGTAAACTGGGCGATCTGTCTAAGCATGGCTATAAGGACGACCTCTGCTATGGTGGAACTAACCTCCAGAAGGAACACCTCTAAAACTACCTAATCTACGAGACCTCTTGGCCTCTCTCTCAACTGAAGGCAGCTCTAGAGAAATAAAAAGTAGTGAACGAGACCCCATTGGTCACCAAAATACATGTTGTACGGAGCATCCTTTGACACTTATCCAAGGAGCCCCGTGCATCCTGTTGCCCCCTTTTTCCTTCACGGAGTTCGAGTTTGGACATTCATGAGGGAAGAACTCGTTTCCTTTTGGGGATTGGGTATTTGAAGAGTTTCCACCTAATGGATTAAATTGCGTTAGGGCACCTAGAGCAATTAACTCATGTAACCAGTTTGCATTACTATAGATTAGGGTAAGGGATCGAATAACCTTAAGGGGAAGGCGTTAGGCACCCCTCGCGGTCCACAACGGTGGGTCCCGACCGAACTTAAACTATGTGAATTAGTCATTTAACAAGTAAGGAGTCTCAGCACATATTTGCAAATAAAGTTAGTTTACACACTCTAAACACATATACGATCAATAAAGATAAGCGTAAATTTAGGAGGTTTGAATAGTTCGAGCATACATAAACCAAGGAAATTTAGGAGGTCTGAGCACATATATGTAAAAGGGATAAGGGAGGTCCTAAGTTGTTTTTCCTATAGGATCCTATCCATGTAATTCTCGGTAATCACCCCTCAGTGAGGGGGGCTACACGTCGCATTAGCGCACAAGTCATCATATCCTTTTACTACCCATTATCCCACCTCTTAGTGGTTATATAAGAGAATTTGATATGTGCTGTTATCCATCCCTTACTTGTGGTCCCTGAGGAGTTTAGGACCTCTAGACTTAGACAGTTCTAGACAATCCTAAGGTGTTTAAAAGGTAAAAATCTAGGCGACAACAAATAACACGTAGGACTGTCAAATAGGAAACAGATAGAAGGCTCTTGTTTACCTCCACATATACATAGGCAAATAAACATCACGTCTCAAACACAAATTTTTAGGTAATTTCAGAGAAATCTTAGGACCGGGTATCTAGGCGAGCATCAAAACACAAAACATGCAACATTATTCTTAAAATGCAGTGGCAGAACACTAATCAGTTTGCCTACTAATTTTAAAAAAACTTTTAAACCTGAGCAGTTTATAAATAATCAGAGCATAATTTCTCAGTTTTTACAAGGACATTAATTACCTAATGTTTGCCTAGGTATGGGGCGATATACAGTCATAGTTATAAGGGACGTTTAAACAATTTGAAGTTGTCTCAACCTATAGGCATGCTGGTCTAAGTGAACAAGTGATTTTATACAGATTGCTGATGGAACATGATACCTATGCTTGAGGCTATTTTTTAACCTTTTCTTAGACAATTAATTATTTAGGCGATATACACATGATTTAAGTAGATGTAAATAGAGTCCTGAGGTAGGATTTCTAATGCACATAGAGATGGTCGTTTTATTAAGCAGGATTTCTAAGTGATAGCGACTTATGCAAAATCAGAAGTGAAATGATGAACTATAACATGTAATATGCAGAAGTAGTAAACATGATTGTCCTAAGACTGGGTATCTAATGCACAAATTTAGCATGGTTTAATGCTAATAGGCATAGCAATCTTAAAGCATGATATTTGATGCATCAGACAAACCTAGAACATGATTTCTACAGTAACTCAACATAATGTAAAACCTAAAACATGGTTTCTACCCAGTTTACCCCACAGAATCATATAGCTACCCTCTCTTTTTTACTAGTTACCCCAATATCTGTTTACAAAGGATTATTATAGACCAGGATTGAGTAAATTACATAAAGAAAATGTAAACTTATACTATAGGGAGCCTGAAGCAGGCCCAAAGTAAACCTGGGAGTACCAGGCCCTCAGTGTAGTCACAAGTGCCAAAAATATCATAGCCAATAAGTTTTCAAGTGTGTCAAAATTCCCTAAAGACCTCAAGGATCCGGGGAAGTGCTCACAAAAAGACCTTTCTCAAAATAGGGACTAGTTATGTGCAGTATGGAAGGGTCAGCCCCAGTGTGCTAGAGTTCGGAGGAATCTCAGGGGATTCCTAGGCAGTACACACACTGGAGGGGTAGAACCTAATTTTCTAAGAGTAAAGTGAGAGTGCTTGACATAGTTTTGAAAGACTTAGTGAAAAACAATGTGGAGATGACTTTTTAGGAGAGAAAAAGAAGATTTTCTGAAATATACCAGTTTTAAGGAGATGCTAAGAGTGAAAACCAGTTTTAGAAGAATACTAAGAACAATTGTTGAAATCAGTTCTGAAGAGAGCAAATTCACTAAACAGCCAATCAATCATAGAATACTCAGATTCACAGGCACTTAGCAAACAGGTTTGAACAAAGGGTTGAAAGGGATTGGGAACATATAGGAATCACATTGAGGATACATGAACAGGTTACAGGGGAACAACTAATGCATGGAATACTTAGGAGCTTCATAGCCTTAACAAGTTAACCAGAATAATAGGCGATTAAGACATAGAGCAAGGATGTAGTGGACAGAATCAAACACAAAAGTTGGGTCAATCACATTCATTAAGTAACCAACATGATCACATAGTTAAAGGACTAAAAAGAAATAAAAAAACAGGTTGGTCAAGTATCAGATAACCAGGTGAAGTCTAGACATACTAGTTATACATTGAACAGGACAAAATTTAGACATGCTAAGCAAAAAAGTAAATAAGAAGATAGGTTGAATTCATAGTCAATGAACTAGTGTAGGAATGAAACACATAGATTTTGGGTTTCAAAATTTAACTACAGACATACCAGTTGAAGAAAAGAGTGCAGAATATAAAGCAGGTGTAATTCCAATAACTAGCCTTGGCTTTCAGCCGGCTAGATCAAGAGTTATCACAAGTAGCAAAGAAAGAAAACAGAGTTTGGATGTGAGTGTGTGTTCATTGAGTTTGTGTTTGTGTGTTAAGAAGTAAAATAGAGGAGTTTACATAGTAGTTCAAGAGTAAAGCAAATAAGGCAAAGGAATCAATAATCAGCAATTAAGGATTGCAGAATCCAATCATACAAAGAGTTCATCATAGTCTTCCCTTAATTAAGGGTAATTAGCCAACGGTAATGACATGATTAATTAAGGAAAGAATCATGTAAAGAAGTAGTAAATATTCAGCAATCAAATAAGGCAAGACGACTAATTAAGGTCGTAATCATAGAAACATGCAAGACTTAGGAGTACAAATTCTTAACAGAGCAAATCAATCAACCAGATTAACAATAATTCTAGAAAGAATATATTGATTCCATAAATAAAGTAGACTAAGTAAAACTTTATAAACACAGAGTAATGTATTTGACAAAGTAAAATCGTGTAGGTCAAAGATACAGAGTGAATCAATACAATTGGTTACATTGAAAAACTCAGAATCAAAGCAAAAAAATCATAAAATCAAAGTTTCACATAAATCGACTAGGGTTTAAGCAACTTTTGTGTAAATCAGTCAAGAACTCTAAAGGATAATCTATTAAACATTTAAAAAATAGAAAGAACTTGAGAAAATGACTTATAATGACCGTAGTTGAGGAAAAATGGGGAAATAAGTTGAAACCGAAAAATTTCAAGGAAATCATGTAAGAGTTGCTCGATTCGTCTCAGATCTATACAGACCCGAGAAGATCGGAGATAATAAATTAGGGTTTTTTAGAAAGCCTAACAGAGACGAGAACATAGGCCTAGAAAACCATGGATTCGTAGCAAAATAAGAAAGGTTTCTTACTCATGGTCGAGCAAACGGCCTAAAACAAGCAAAGAAATCAAAGGTGCAAACCATACCGCCTAGGTCCCTTGAGATTTTCTCAAGGATCTAGGAAACTGATGAACCATAGAAAGTAGGAGGAAAATATAGGCTTGACGCGACAAAGAAGCATCATAGAACAGAGGGCTAAGTCGGTGACGATGCGTGAGGATTAGGGTTTCGGTAGAGAGCGTTTGGGAGAGAAGAGAGAGGGTGACAGAGGGGAAAAGGGTGGAAATGAAACGGTGCAAGGGGGGTCATTAGGGTTTAATTATGGTAGGGAAAATCTGGACCGTTGATAAAAAATGATCAATGACCAAGATTGGCCATGGTATTGGGTCGGGCGGGCTAAATTTTGGGCTTAAGGAGTTGGGCCAAATTATAAGAGGTCTTGGGCTGGTCTCTTGGGTTAAAATTGAAAACAAAAAGGGCTATTTGCTAAATACCCAAGCAATTGAATAAAATTAATTTATAAAATAATTAACTAATTATAAAAAATAATGTTCATGCATAGAAATATTTTAAAAATAATGGTATTTTGAAATATAATGGGATAATTTCTTGTAAAATAATGCAAAAATTGTATGCATGGGCTATACTTGCAAAGTTATTGAAATTATAGCCAAAATGTGACAATTTGGCTATTTGTGAAATAATTTGGACATAATAGGACCATAAATAGTAATATTAAATTAAGAAATGTTTTAAAATCATTTGTGATACAGTTTTATAATTATTTATATAAATAAAATACTAGAATAAATTAATTTAAAAATATAGACATTATGGAAAAATATTGATGCTAATGCATAGTTTTAAAGGTACATATGCATTTCAAAATATTGGAGGAAAAAATTGGGTATTAACAGATCCTCTGCCTTTGTACCACTAAAAGATGGAGACTGGAGTCTCCCAAACCTCTCCAATCTATGCTGCTTATCATCAGGCATGACAGGAACCACATAGTCCTGAGCAGCTGCAACCGGTTGGGCTAGTGGTGCCCGCGATGTCTGAAGTTCCTGCATCACCTGCTTTGGTATGCCGACGACGAGAGTCTGAGTACCTCCCCCGACCTAAGAAGTGGCTGCTGCGGCCGAAACAAAGACCGCCTGAGCAAGACTGGTGCACACGGTAAGAATTTGAGATAAGGCCTCCTGAAAGCCTGGAATTACAATGGGCACGGGCGGTGCCTAGGCTGGCCCTACAGGCACATCCACAACTAGGAACCGCTCCTAAACTAGGGCAACTGGTGGATCTGCAGGTCTTGCCCTAACTCTGTGGGGCTGCACCTTTGCCCCTACCGCGACCTCTATCGTGACCTCGGCCTCTCACGACCCTAGCTAGTTGTACTGGTGGCTGTTCATCCCGCACAGTAGTACGTGTCCTCACCATCTATGAGAGAATATAATAACAGAAGTTTAATTACCATAATAAACAGATTCGCACGACAAGAATTCAAGAATGTAAAGTTTCCTAAGCGTTCAACAGCCTCTCAAAGATAAGTACAAACGTCTCCGTACCGATCCGCAAGACTCTACTAAACCTTCTCATGAATCGTGAGACCTATGTAACCTAGGCTCTTATACCAAAAAATCAACCTTCGCGATGGCGCCAATCATGTAACTAGGCCAGTCACAACTAAACTTCTCGATACAATAACACTATAAAAATAAAGGCATAAGCAATCAATATTTAAGGACAACCTTTTGAAAATAGAAACAACCCAAAATACGTTACAATCTATCCCAAAACCGAGGTGTTACTGAGTACATGAACGTCTAAATTGGACTATAATCCACTAAAGTATCTAGGGATGAAAATTGAAGTATAGATAAAGATAAAGAAGGAGAGTCGAGGCCTGCGAATGCCATGCAGCTACCTCGATAATCTTCAAAATATTATGCCTCAATTAGCAGCCGTCGCCGTGAACAGAAGCGCCTGGATCTGCACACGAGGTACATGGAGTAACGTGAGTACATCCAAATTAGTAAGTAACAAGTCCAACCTTTGGACTGAAAGGTAGTGACGATCTCAACCAGTACAGTTAACAATAGAAAATAACAGTGTGAAACATAGGCATGCTTTCTAATTAAATAGATAGCTCAAAATAGTAAAAATAGATCAGATCTGAACAATGTGAAGAACATACTTTTGTATCTCTACATGCCAATGCACATGCTATATATGATGCACCATACTGTCAGCCTCGCGTGCTCATAGTCTCAATGCTCAACCACTCGATACTGTATATGGCCCATACGGTCTAGGGAAGATCATCCCGAAATATATACATCACTAACCATAAGTCACCCACTACCGATGAAGGTCAATCCAACCCTGTAGAGAAGATCCATCTCCTGGTATCAAGTTCTTTGGACAAGATCCATGTCCAGGGAAGATCCATCCCCCAATCATATCAACCGCGCTCACTAGAGGAGTGTACAAACTCCGGAAGGGCTCCTACAGCCCAAGCGCTATCATAACATCAGTATAACCATTGCTGCGTGCAACCCAAACCCATAATTGCTAGGCTCTCAGCCTCATTCAGTCATCAATCTCTCTAGTCTCACTCACGGGCTGAAACTATTATGAAAAGTAGCCCGAAACAATAATATTATGAACCAATAAACAACAACTGAGACTGAGATATGATATGAAATTCATATATATGACTGAGTACGAAATATTAATAAAATCAGTAAAGTGACAGCACGAAACAACCACTATGGGTCCCAACAGTACCGGCATAAGCCTAAACATGATATCTAGCCCGATAGACAGCTCAATTACTTTATCACATGATGAAAACATGGATATCAATAAGATAGTATCACTATACAGTGCCATGGGACCAACCAGGTCACAATTCTCACGGTGCACACCCGCACACTCGTCAATTGGCATTTGCGTCACCTCATCACCAATCATATAACACATAATTCGGGGTTTCGAACCCTTAGAACCATGTTTGGAAGTGTTACTTACCTCAATCCGGGAAAAACACTACTCTGAAATTCCTTTGCCTCTCAAATCGGTCTCCAAACATCCTGAATCTAGCCTTAAGCAGTACAATACAATTAATATAGGATAAAGGGGTCAATTCCACAAGAAAGCTACCAAATTATGGCCAAAATATGAAATCTGCCTAATTCCGACCCCAAGGCCCACATCACGAATTCCGTCAAAAGTCACAAACTCGAAAGCCCATTCACTCACAACTCTAACCCTACCAAATATATCAAAATCCGACACCAAATAACCATTCAAATCCCCAAAACCCATTCTCCAAATCGATAGCCTCAAACCCCTAAATTTCACCGCAACACCACTCAATCTAGGTGGGAATAACAATGGGGAAATCAGATTTATGATAAAAATGACTACAAGAACCTTACCTGAGTAATCCCCTCGAAAATCCTCTCCAAAATCGCCTATGTCCGAGTTTAAAATGTTGAAATGAGACTAAAATCGCGAACCCTTATTTTTAAACCTTCTGCCCATGCTTTTTACACCTGCAGCCATTTATCCGCACCTGCAGAATCGCTTCTGCGGAAACCACTTAAGTCACTGGGCTTACACCTGTGCTCCAGGTCTCGTACCTACGGAGGCGCTTCTGTGGCCGCGGAAACATCCAAACCTTCAAACATCGCATCTGTGGAGCCCTTCTCGCATCTGCAGACTCGCAGATGTGCATTCTCCTTTGCACCTGCATTTGCCCCAAGCCAACCCCAGCTCCGTATTTGCACCAACCATGTCGTACCTACGACATCGCACATGCGGCTAATACCCTCGCAAGTGCAATTACACCAGGAACAGACCAACTTCAGCAATTTTACCAACTCAAAACCAAGTTTGTTAACCACTTGTATTCAACCTGAGGCCCCCGGGACCTCAACCAAACATACCAACAAGTCCCAGACATCATATGAACTGAGTCTAACCCTCAAATCACCTCAAACAACATCAAAAACACAAATTACACCCAGATTCAAGCCTAGTGAACTTTGACATTTCTAAATTCTACATACAACGTTGAAACCTATCAAATCACGTCCGATTGATCTCAAACTTTGCACACAAGTCATAAATGACACCACAAACCTACTCCAACTTCCTAAAATTTGATCCGACCCCGATATAAAAAAGTCCACCTTCGATCAAACTGCCAATTCAAGCCTAAATCTACTATGGGCCTCTAAACCACAATCCGGATACGCTCTTAAGTCCAAAATACATAACGATGCTAACAAAACCATCAAAATTCAAATCTGAGGTCGATTACTCATAAGTCGACATCCGGTCAACTTTTCCAACTTGGGCTTTCATCTAAGAGACAAAGTGCCTTAATTCAGTCCAGAATCTCTCCGGAACCGAACCAACTAACCCAGTACGTCATATGATAGTTGCAGAAGAAAAAATAAGTAGAAATTGGGGGAACGAGGCTACAACTCTCAAAGCGACCGATGGGGTCGTTATAGGATACGGTCCCGAGGGCCTCAGTTGTGATTCAGATCGTTATCGTATCATTTTTGGACTAAATGTTCTGTTGAAGCTGCGTTGTTTTGGTGTCATCGCACCTATGGAAGGATTGACCGTATGTACAAGCTCGCTAATGCGAGCCACTGGACATAGAATCGGAATTGGCCTAGCCCAGCTGGGATTGCAGGTGTGAGGTATTGAACGCATCTGCAAGCCCACGGATGCAGAAGGTAGGTAGCAGATGTGGCATTGGTATAAAGCCCCAGAAAATTTTGCTAAGTAATCTAAGATTTCATGATGCCAAGATAGGCTAATTATTTTATCTTGTGTTCAAGTAAGGGTTGATAATAGAATGGATATCAATTGGAAGCGTATAAGTCATATTATAAGTGATTTGGGGTCTAAGGAAAGGCCTAAGTGTAAGCCAAGTTAGAAAAGAATTGTATAATAGACTAAAGTTGTGAATGGATGCGCACAAGACCTAACTTTGGACAAGCATATCTAAAGTTATATAAGGTGTTGTGTGATGAACAACCTATTAAATTAACGCTCTTTGAGTCTAGTTTCCAAAGCATCAAACTGTTCGTCATTTGAAGTGTATACAGAAAGGTATTACCATTTTACCGGACCTATGTCAGACGCACGTCCGCGGGTAAACTGGGCGTTTCTGCCTCCGAGCGTGGAAAACCACGGTAAGACCATGGCCACCACGTCCCGGCACGGTTTGACCACGGTCACACGCCTAGAAGCCCTATAAATACCCCAAGACCGGGCATGGGCCATCCCTAAGTCATTTTTTTGAGCTAGGGCTTGCTTTATCAAGGGGAATCCGTCCCATACCTCCCTCCTATGATCCAAGGTAATGTTTTTGGAGTATTTTGAGTTGATTACTACTCCTAAACACTTATATTAATAAGGATTGATCTTGAAAATCCATAGACTCCCATTCAAATCCCTAAATTGATCAAGAACACTACAAGTGGGGATTCTCAAGATTCTTACTACAATAGGTATGTCTATCATCTCTAACTTCTCTATGGTGATTATCTATGTAAGATATATACGTTAGAACTCATGGGATGATGAATGGAAGCCATAAGTGCCTAACCTAGGTTTTGTTGGTGTTGTAGAGATTCTTAGATGGGTTATTGAGGTATGATTCTTGGGTATAATAGTATTATGTATACATGCATGTACAAATTAGGTTTGTGGGGAGATTTTTGAATATAAATAAGTAAAGATTGGGTTGGGGAATGAAGGAAATCTTGTAAAAGAGATTTGAAATCAAGATGCTCAACTAGTATTTGATAAAATGCTCAAATGAGCTGAAACCATGAATACCTTCCTAATTTGTGTTCAATTTTGTTATGTCTCAAATAGATTGGAACTGCTAGAATTTCCAAAATGTTGTAGTAATTTAAGGAAAGCTTAAACGAGGTATGTATGGCTAAAACCCATCTTTTAGAAATTAAGCTTCATCGGTGTTTGTGTGTATATGGTAAGATTAAAGTTGAGTTGTTGCATTGATTGATTTTGTACATGAATTGGTGTTCTAACCCTATATACGTGAAAGTTGTGCCTCAACATGATCAACGTGCTATATTTATAACTTGAAAGGGGCATATGAATTATGTATTGAAATGCTTAGACCTTAAATTGAAATTGAAGCTACATATATTATGCCATCTATGCGAAGCCTTATCTATGCTTTCAATCTAAATTACTCTTGTGTGCACATGTTATCATGAATTACAAATTTAACATTGAAGTTGGGAATGATATGAAATGTGGCCTAGTGCCAAATATATGACGTGATAGTTATGGCCCCAAGTGCCTATGAAATAACATATGTGAAACAAAGATTGAGTTGATCCGATTGATGGAAAAGGGAAACACTTTGGTAAGGCGGCCTAGCCGATCGGGCCGAGGTCGGACACCATGCCGCACACATGGTGGTATTGTGTTGACATTGAATCCTGGATAAAAAGGGAAAATGAGATTGTGACTGAAGAGTATGTCTCAAGTGAGGCAACTTAGCCGATCGGGTCGAGATGGGACTCCGCTCAAGCTAGCGGTGTTATTGTGAACAATGATGAATAATATAAAATGCCCCAAACTAAATGCTTTGGAAACAAAATGTGAAAATTGTATGATTCTTTTCATTGATAATGTTGTGATCGTTTGAAGCTTTTGAGTTATATTTGTGATTTTTATATGTTTGGTATGAAAGTTCTTTCTAACTAGATGGTGTTTAGTTATACATACTAGTACTATTCTATGGTACTAACGTCCTTTTTGCCGGAGGCGCTACATTTTTTTTAATGAATGTAGGTGGATCCATTGCGGATTATGACGATCGCGGGTAGTGGAGTACCTTCTTCTCAAAGTCTTGGTGAGCCCCTTTCTCCTTCAAGGGGTCTTATTGTACATCTTTTTGTTGTGAACTTCCACCTTTGAGGTATTGCTGAAGCCTTGTTGCCGGCATTGTCATACTTGTCTTTTGTATCCTTAGAGGCTCTGTAGACATATGTGTGGGTTATGTACGGGTGTTGGATGGGTCTACGAACCATGTAATAAATCTAGCTCTCGTTTCTCTAAAGTGTAATTATATGGAATCTTGGAAACTTAACTACGATTTAAGGTTGCGATATAAAATGAACTATCCGTGTTGAAGGTACTACCTTTCCTATTGTCTAAATAAATGAAAGTATGGCTTCCTTATTCATATTGAGTGGGTAGAAAGTTTTGATAAGGCTTTCTCAGTTGGGTTCACTCGATTGAGCGCCAGTCGTACCTCCTAAGGTTGGGGTGTGACAATTGGCCAAGAAGGCCTGGGATTGCAAAAGCGAACATCATATGCGGAAGCGCATATTGGTCCGTAGATGCAAAAATGTCTAACTTAAGCTAGGACTACACCTACGATGGTTTTTCCGTAGGTGCGGCATCGCAGCTGCGACTGAGAGATTGCAGATGCGGATTCATTGGCAGAAAAAGAGGGATTTCGAGGATTACTCTTCATATTTAATTTTGGGATTTTGGGAGCTCTATTTGAGACGAAATTTCGAGGGTTGTACAAAGGAATTATTAGGTAAGGGTTCTTGACTCGTTTTTGATTAATTCCCATGAATCTACTGATAATTACATCTTTTAATTAGTGTTTTAGAGTTTAAAATTTGGGGGAAAATTGTAGAAGTTCTTTGGCTAAGTTTTTCGATTTTGAAAGGTTAAATGAGTTTGGATTTGGATAATTCTTGTATGGTTGGACTCGATATCGAATGGGTGTTCGAATTTTTGTAATATTGGTCGAGTTCCAAGATGTGGACCTGGGTTAACTTTTTGGGGCAAATTTTCAATTCTTTGCTAAGATCTTAATTTCATTATTTAAATTATTTTCCTATAGTTATATTTATAGCATGAAATTATTTGGCTAGATTCGAGACGTTCAGAGTTGGAAATCGAGGGAAAGGCCTTCTAATTGAATGATTTAGCGTGGTTTGAGGTAAGTGACTTGTCTAACCTTGTGTGGGAGAAATTTTTCTTAGAATTCGGTATTGTTGTCACAATTGTGATATGTGAAGTCCATGTATGCTAGGTGACTAGTGCGTACACGGGCTAAATATTGTGATTCAGGTTTTAGCTACGCAGTTTCTTTTTCATTCTTAATTGAATTACTTTAGCTTGTTATAGTCCCAATGTTTAGTCTAATCTCACATGTCTTGTCTTATCTCTTATTTGCAACTTGTACTACATGTTTAGTTGAATTACTTACTGTCTTAATTTTGTATTCATTATTTAACTGTGGGATTCTTTATTTGAAATTTGCTATCCTTGAAATATCTTGATGTTGATTTTGGTATTGAGTTGTAAAGACCGTGGTTTCTATTGAGGCAAAGTGTAAGTTGTGAAATATCATTGTTATTGTTGAGATGACTGTTTTATTATTTACACGAGAATCCTGCCATGTTGTTGTTACTATTTGCACGAGGTTTCTGCCGTGCTATTGCTATTATTGATAAGTTTGCGGTGGTATAAGGTCTGGGTGTTGAAACACATGTGGTAAGATAAGGTGGTCTTGATACGCGTGGCTTGGAAGGGAACTACTAGAAGTCATGTTGTGTGATAAGGTGGGCTAAAATGCAAGGTGCTATTTTGAGGAAATGATTTTCAAGACTAAATGTAAAGGCTCCCACGGTGATATAAGGAAAGACTGTGAGTTAATTTTATGATTTGGGACTACGAGGCAGTACCTCGGTAGGGACCCCTGTTGATACCTCTCTATTTGCTGTATTTTGTTTGGTTGTTGTTTCCTCAAGATGTAAACTCCCTATTTTCCTTTCATGTTGTATTAACTGCCTTGATTCCGTGTTGTTAAAGTTCCGTAAATTATTTACTATTTCACTGCCTTTGTCCTTACATTATATCATTATATTTTCTGTCCACTGTGGGTCTATGTCTTCATCCCAAATTCTTCATGATAGATTCCATTTTCCACCTAAAACAACTTGTTTTCCTATTATCCACCTTGCAACTAACCATATTTGTCCCATCTTTTCATCTTCTAAGTGTCTTATCCACGGCACATGTCACGACCCAAAATCCACTAAGGGTCGTGGAGGCGCCGGACACCTCTGTCAGGCCAGCCAACTAAATTATCAATTAATTCTTCTTTTAATACTTTCAAAAATCTAAGGACTTTCCTTCTATTTTTCATAAATAAAAGTTCACTACTAGAATTCAAATTTAAATAATAACAGTTAGTACAAATCCATCGAAAACCATCCCAGAAACTCGGTGTCACAAGTGCATGAGCGACTACTGATAAGTAAAATAAAAATACAACGTCTGTCCGAAATACAATGGACATGGAATAAATAATAAAAATGCAGAAAGGAACTACACCAGTTGCGGGTCACCTCGCAAATTGCAGCTCACCTAGTCCCAGAATTTATCCATGCTGCTACGCCCAGTAGGCTGCTAGAAGTATATATATACCTGTGCAACAAAAATGCACAGAAGTGCAGTATGAGTACGTAATCAACGTGTACTCAGTGAGTATCCCGCCTAATCTCGAAGGGGTAGAGATGAGATGACCAACTTTGACACTCACTAGAGGTCAATTAACAATATTCTACAAGTGCGAGGATAATCATGGATTTATATAGAAGTTCTAATTGTGAAGCCAGAAAATAGGTAAACACCTTCAACAATAAATCAAGGTCTTCCAAGGTTTATACTTTATTATCTTATCAGTTTATATCAAGCCACGAAGGGCCAATTCCACATTTTAAATCTTCAAGCAATAGATAAACATGCGCAAATCACACCGAGGCGACGGCCCGCTCCAATAGGAATGTAAATTGTGCACTGCCGAGGGTCGAGTGGCACGAACGTATAGATGCATCTATTTAAATCTGCCGAGGTGTTCGGCCCGTTCCATAAATAAACACATATCCCACTCGTGAATCATGCATGCGACGCAGGTACACATAAAATACATGCTCAAGTAATCACTTAAGAAGTTATCGGGGCTATTTTATCAAACAAAAACCAAATGCTCTTTTATCAATTTAAGAAAATGAAGTTTAATCCTTTTGAAATTCATTTACAAGTTGAACTTGATTTTAACGATTCAAATGTTAATAAGATTTCAAATATCCCAGTATAGCATGCTTTTGGGTCCTAGAGTACCTGGACAATAGCATAATAGTAGCTACGCACGGACTCTCGTCACCTCATGCGTACGTAGCCCCCACAAATAGGAGCACATAACCAATTTAAATCACCTATGGGGTAAATTCCCCCTCACAAGATTAGAAAGGAGACTCAGCTCTCTCCAAATACTCATAACCGGCATTCTACATCCTTTCGAAGGCTTGAACCGACGCACAATGCCCCAAAACTGGCCATTTAACGACAAACTAATTAGAACATGCTCAAATACTTGTTAACAATTCAAATTATAAAAATTTCCAACTCCGCTTATTGAAATGAACAAAATTCCCTCGGGCCCACGTGCCCGGAATCCAAAATTTTTCGAAGATAATGATTACCCATGACCTTAGGATCTCAAATATATAATTTTCTCATAATTTCATAGTAAAAATCGTGGTCAATTTCGAAGAAATGTAAATTTCTAGGTTTTCCACCAAAACCTCAAATTTCCATAATTTCCTTGCCTAAATCCATGTATAAACCTTGTATTTAACTCAAAGCTAGCATAAATTACTTACCTCATGACAAGTGACGAAAATGGCCAAGCTGCTCCCCATCGACTCCAATGGAAGAAAAATGGGGTTGAAATGAACTCAACCCCAAACTTAAAACATCACACTGCCCCAGTTGTTTCCGCTTCTGCTGAAAAAGTTCCGCTTCTGCGGATGTCGCTTCTACGACTTTTCGCCGCTTCCGCGGCTTTGGGCAAAAGGAAGGTGACCACTTCTGCTGTCTGGGGGCCGCTTAAGCGGAACCGCTTCTGCCGTCCCTGGGCCGCTTCTACGGTTTCCTTGGACCTGGCCCCTTCAGCTTCTGCGAGCTTTTGATCACATCTGCGGTCCCGCTTCTGCGGTCCAAGAACCGCAGATGCGGTTATGACAGAAGCAGCAATCTCAAGCCTTCCCAAATTCCACTTTTTCAATCCGTTAACCATCCGGAATCCACCCGAGGCCCCCGGGACCCCAACCAACCATACCAACCAGTCCCAAAACACATTACGGACTTGCTCGAGGCTTCAAATCATATCAAACAACGCTAAAATCATGAATTATACCCCAATTCAAGCTCAATGAACTTTAAAATTTCAAACTTCTATTTCAGATGTTTAAACCTATCAAATCACGTCCGATTGACCTCAAATTTTGCACACAAATCATATTCGACATTCCGGAACTACTCCAACTTCCGGAATTGGATTCTGACCCCGATATCAAAAAGTCAACCTCCGATCAAACTTCTCAAAAACCTTCAAATTTCTATCTTTAGCCAAATGGCTCCAAATTAAGCTACGGACCTCTGAATTCACTCCCGATCGCGCTCCCAGCTCCAGAATCACCATACGGAGCTATTCACAGTCTCGGAATCCCAAACGGACATTGATAACTCTGAAATGCACTTCAAACCAAACTTATGAAATTCCTTCTAAATGCTAACTTCCACAGTAGGCGCCAAAACGCTCCCGGGTTATCCAAAACCCGAACCGGGCATACGCCCAAGTCCGAAACCATCGTACGAACCTGCTGAATCCTCCAGATCCTGATTCCGAGGTCGTTTACTCAAAACTCCGATCCTAGTTCATTCTTTTAACTTTAAGCTTCTGAAATAACAATTCTCTTTCCAAATCAACTCTGAACTTCCTGAAATTCAATTCCGACCACGCGTACAAGTCATACTACCTGAAATGAAGATGTTCATGGCCTCCGATTGCTGAACGGAGTGTTGTGACTCAAAACGACCGGTCGGGTCGTTACACTCTCTCCCACTTTAACATACGTTTGTCCTTGAACGTGCTGAGAACTATACGGAAGTAGTCTGAAATCACTGTTTAACTTCACATGCACCTTCCCATGCTAACACAACTCAATTGAGCATTAACTCGATCAATTCTGAAGTTATCTCCTTTTATTCAAGAAATTAAGCCTTAGAGCCCGATTCCAACATCCGGAATCCTATGCCAGGCCTGTTTCCAACATACGATCACCGTATCAATCACTACACGCTATACTCAGACATGATTGCATAACTTTGTTAAATTCACACTTTGCATTACCCACTCGTAGGGCTCCAATAACCTTTTTCTGATCAACTTAGCCAAAATTCTACTAATCTAATGCTCCCATTGCACCCCATGACATATACAAGTCTTACTCTAACCTTTACCATACCGCCTTGGCGGAAGAGATGTACCGACATTCATAATCTACTGCTGAGTCGACAAAACATTAGGTATATACTCCTGACAAGGCCTTCATCTCATTCTGAACCCAATAATGGTCTTATCTCCATAACATACCTCATATAGCTGGTTTGCACAAAATCATAGATCAAGGGATCTCGTCTCATCTGATACAACCGCTCAAGCAATAAGCCGCCCCAGAAATTGTAAAAATCGTATACGATGCTACCATGCGCCAATAGGCCACTAATTCGAACGCAATGCAAAAGGGAAATGAACTCTGGGAGGAACCTAACTCCCGCACTACTACGGACTTTCCTTAGAAAATAGAAAGCGAGACACACAAAATAGCATATATAAATCTAGACTCGACATCACACTGTTGCGGCGCGCAACCCGATCCTCACAACATAACCATGGAGGCATGCCACCCGATCCAAATAACATACCCATGGCGGCGTGCCACCCGATCCTCACAACATAACCATGGCGGCGTGCCACCCGATCCAAATAACATACCCATGGCGGTGTGCCACCCGATCCACACGTAGAACTCACATAAGGAGATTGCGCTTCGAGCTAAATCTGCTCATTACAATAAAAATTATCGAATTTCTTTCACAAGCACTCTAAGTGTATAGTACCATTCCCTGGGGAGACATATAACGCTATAATCAACAAACTCGGGCACACTGAGGTGCGATACAAGATCTGAATCTCAGGAGCCCCTTCTGCTCATATAACATCATCGCTACGCGGAGCCTCAACATATAAAAGTTTACCAAGCCGTCTCATACTCATACGGTGCAATGCATCATTACCTGGGATAGCTGATGACAAGATAACACCCCGATTGTCCCTCCATAAGGAACGCTCGCTGAAACATACACAACTGGCCTTATAATAATCCCTGTTTACATATAAATCAATCTACTGATCTCGAGCCAATTTTTGATTGCACCAACTTGGCTAATAACCTTTCAAAGGTCCACAGTAACCCACTTCTCCTCATAACACATAAGAACAACCATCATAACCGGAGCAACCTCCTCAGTTCATAACCCAGTAAACAAAGTGCCCTCCAGGCATAATTTCTCAAACTAATGTTATTACCACAATCCTCATACTTGATTAAATCTTTAGTCAATCAAGTGACTACATACCACACTTACACAATCTTCCCGTGGGTCACGCTCCCATAATCTTCTGAAATAAATATCGGGTCCGCACATTTAAAGCTTCGGCTGCACTAACGCTGAAAAACGATCAAGAATCCTTACCAGGATGCAAAGCCTTTTTCACCAAACATGTACCTCAAGCGACACTGAAGAAAATACCAATTTACTTTAATCATTCAACCCCTTCCTTTTTCATCCAAGCCCGTGACATCCTTGTCAACACCGAACTGCAACCTTGATCCTCACCTCGTATTTCCATGCTACTCACTGCACCCATCGTGCCAACATACGACAGAACACGATTTTCATCGTAACTTCGAAATCATTAATATTTAACACTTCATCACATAAGAACTTTTCTCTTAACTCACTGCAGGAGAATCATAGCAACACAGGTAACTTCCCATAACCGTAGGATATGCAAATCTCTAAGTAGTGGTCCAAGCCACCATAGTCCTTCCGGAATCTGCTTCCACTTAACAAGCCATAACAGAAGAATGCTTCTGAATAATATCAATTATGGCGGCCGACAAACCTCACTCGTACCGCCACAAATTATATGCATAACTCGATCACGCTGAATGAACTGATCACAGACCGCAACATGCCAAATTCAACTATGGCTGATCAATCCCTTTCCTTCTAATTTATCCTTGATTTCTTTGGAAATAATACTAACTCTGTTCAACACATAACATACTCCCTCTACACTCACCCCGAGTGACCCGGAGTCACGAGAACATGCTGTCTCAAATCCTACGAACTATTTCATATTCCTCAAATGCTGCACCACAAGTCAAATTATCATAGAACATTTTGGGCACCCTCTCATGAGCTGTTACAAATCTTGATCCTTAACTGTACTCATAGGCTCAAATTCATTAGGCACCACACTTTATCCCTTTGAATCTACTAGAGATCGTCGCTGAGAGCCAACCGCTCTGAATTGGTCCCGAATATAATCAACTCCATGAATCTACTAGCACATTAGTACCCTCTCAACGAAGCACCTGGAAGAATCACTCCCCTTCAAACCCGTTTCTATACAAGGCATAAATCCTGAATCCTTCCCCAAGTTCAAACATGAGCCCATAAGGCCAACCATAGCACATATTTAATAATTCCTCTGCTCCAATTACTACTTATGGTATTTTTCCATAGCTGGGATGACCCCTCAGTATGCAAATAACAAGAAACCTTATGAGTAGTTAACCATGCAACCCAATCATAAGCGGTGGGACTCTCTCACATAGCTTGCAACCACTATTACGAAACTCTGGAGTCCACCAGGATCCTTAATCTCTTATTGACACAACCTTGCGCAATCATCTGCCACAAATTCTTGGAATCTTTCTATAAATCCCCATCTTTCGTATTCTGAATCATCATCCACATTCGCACGATCGATCTCTTTATCGGATAGCCAATATAATTCCATGTTGAAGCTTCGCCAACCACGCGACTGCTAACCTGCTCACGGGGAAATAACCCGCCTGTGGAAATCACCTCCCGACACCTTCCAATGCTGCTGCACGGGATACAATCACTATGACATCAATCACCAAATCCTGAGTTCAAGCTCACTTTCTAGCTATGCTGGTCCATTTATCCCGTGTGGACATTGTGAGTACGTGATTTTTACCCTATATATGAGTTATTCCCATAAAATTCAAACGAAACAATTTTTCCTTATTTTTACAATTTTGTGTGAATTTTGTGTTAATTGTTTGCATGGTATTTGTGCATGATAAGTCAAATAAAAAATAAAAAATATATATGCATGTGCATTTAGAAAATTAGTTCATAATTAGTAGGTTTTAATGCATTTTAGAACAATTACAGAAAATTACAAAGTAATTGTCCTAGGCCATTTTAATAGATAATTGTTGCATTTTTTTTTATAATATTAAAAGTTAATTAGGCTATGTTTTGTTTTACAAAATTAGAAAATAAAAAAATATATATAAAAAATAAAATACAAAATTATAATGAAAAGAAAATAAGGTGAATAAAGGAAAAGAAGAAAAGAAAAACGGACTGAAATTAGGCTGATTTGCACAGCCCAAATCAAAATATACCCCTTAAAAGCCCCAATACCCGTTTAATCCAGGCCCAAAATTCATCCACCCGGTCCAGCTTTGAGGACATCAAAACGACGTCGCATGAAGGGCGTTAATCACGGCCGTTGGTTCACCTTAATCCTACGGTCCTCAGTCACTCTAAAAATTAGAAAATAAGTATTATGTATAACCCTAAATTCAGAGAACCATGTATCATCATCTCTATCACTTCACCACAGACCCCATCCCACCGTCGCCAGAATTCGCTCTACGGCGGCGGCTGGTGTTCAAATTCCACCAAATTCACGCGACCTCTTCTCCATCATCCTCTCATCACAGTCCCCTTACCAGTTTGCTTCAGAGATTAACCAAACGCTCTGAAATCACCAAACCCTAGCGCCGCCACCCCAAACCTCCCAAAATGCACACCCCAAGTTCCTCCCACCCTCCTCAAGCCTGATATACTTTCTTTTTCCTCAAATCATCACCATCCTCATCAAATAATCACTTGAAGAACCGTCTGAAGGTTACACTGGTTTTCTCATAACCAGAACTGTTTTTAAAGAGAAAAGAAGAAAAGATAATGAAAAAA